>JBBBDQ010000496.1:837500-1042500 GCA_037127315.1 Ascarosepion bandense
CGCAACAAGCCCAAATAAATAAACAAACAGCCAGCCGCATTAAGTAAACACTCACTTTCGCACTCATTTTAACTCTCGTAGACTGTACATTCGAACACTACGCTATATACAACTCAGCAGAGACATTTTCCAATTTTGTAAATGAAAATAAATCTTTTAAAATTTCTCCAAACCAGTGTCGAAATTGTTTCTTTACTCTAATTAACTTCCGCTTCCAATTCAGCAGTAAAAATAGTAAGACCTTTTTGCCAATCTAATAGCACACTTAAATTCATGTCGTCGATGAACTAAAGAAGAACACTCGTCAGAATTGTTGCCATGAAAATGTTTGTAGAAAATACGGAATGAGGTTACGCAACGTCGGGAGTAAGTGACTGGACTCGAGATGCCAATACAAACCTACAGACAACCTTGTCACAATACCAAACTGTACGCAACCTTGTTCTGATACAAACTTGTAGACAACTTCTTTCCGATACAAACCTGTAGACAGCCTCGTTCTGATACATAACTCTAGACAGCCTCGTTCCGATACAAACCTGTACACACGAATCCTCCCCAGTCTACAGCCTTCATTTTGAACATGAAAATAGTCAATACCAATTGGTTTTGTTTTTTATTTATTAAAAAAATGCCTATTTCTCTATTCACATAAACTTTTAAAGACAATTTTATTGATATGTATGTTATTTTTAACCCTAGTAACTCGTAAAAATATTTTGATACATTTCGGTTTTCTTTTTATCCTGGTCCCGAAAGGACGGACTTATTTTTTATGTAGGGAGCAGGTCCTGGCTAGTTGAAGCTTAGAACTAAGTTCAGAAATTGTCTGAGCATGTCTTTGTCGAGCAACTCGGGAAACGAATGTAAATCCTACAAGTAATAACTTGCAGATGACGATTTATAAATGCTTGTCTTACGTCGGAGAAATAGGTCACACGTTGGTGCACTGGCAGATCAAAGCAAGGTCATAAATTGCCGCTCACCACATAATAGTCTTGCAAGCCATTAATAGTAAGTTTGTTTTAACAATATAAATCTGGCTTCACAATAGTCACCTTCTGTTTATGCAAGTAAAAAACGTATTGATATCATAAGTGTGCTTGATTTATTTTTCTGCTTACTAAGACACGAGTTCACAATGGAAGACGAATTCACTGTATAGTATGTCAAAACCATTTTGCAACTGCAGACGTCTAGGCTCTCTTTTTCATTATGAGTAGTTTATTAGATATTTTAGCTCTTTAAAAACACCGTCTTGTTATAATAAAAAAAACGATGTCATTTTCGTTGAAATTTTTTTTCCTACAAAAATATAAGCAGATATATCAAATTAAGGGAACGCTAAATTGAATAAAACTTTCGACTTGGTGACAAATAAGCATTGATTTATTAATACGCCTGCTGTTGAAATATTCGTAGCCGGTAATAAAATCACAAAAAAAAAAAAAAAAAAAGAAAAGAAAAGAATAAAAAAATTATTGGGGCTTGGAAAAAAAAAGTCACAATTAATTTATGGTGCCCGTTAATACGTAATGTCGCTTATTTCACGAGTTTATAGGTCCACTCTGTTTGCAACAGAAATTCACAGTAAATTGATTCAACATTTATAACACGTTTTCTAACAAAGCAACAGTCACAAATTCGATATATTTCAAAGTTAGGAATCCTAGTATCCCATAATGCTATTCATTTTCGATACCTGTTTTAAATTTAATTTTTAAAAATAAAAAGAACTTTCTTGAACCTTTCATTTTATCTTTAATTCAAAGCTAAATTATGAAATTTACTATTTCTAGTTAGCAAAATAATCTGCTGTATTTCAAATAAAAATGATATCGATTGAAATCTCAACTTTTTTAGAGTTTTCAAAAGTTAGCTTTTTTTTTTTGTTCATTTTGACAGATTGACAAGTTTGTAAACAAATGTTTATTCTCGGTTTGAAAAAAATAAAAAATAAAAAATAAAATCTACAGAAAAAAAAATCTACATAAAATAAAAAAAAATCTACATCTGTGACAAGTTATTTTTTGACAAATTTAAAAACTTAAACTTGTGTTGTCCAAATTTTTTCCTGCAAGGAGAAGAAACCATGAAATAATGTCATAGTCTTATTGCGTTTTTTATTTTTACTGTTCGAAGCAGATTTACGGAAAAGGGCTGTTTTAATGTCACGCAAGAAAACAAATCACCCTAACTACAAAGACACACAAAAATGTTATTTTAAAAATATTTTGCCTCGAAGATTTGTATTAAGATTTTAAATATCATCTTCACTTAATCACTTAATAACCTAACAACCTGAAGAATTTAAAAAATATGTTAGAAAATTTATAAATTATTATAATTAAAAGACAAAAGATGAAAATAGTTTTTGTAAAAACTCATGATTCATTGGATAAACTTCTTCTTGAGACTATAATGTTCTTTATATATATATATATATATATATATATATAAACCAATTAAGAGTTTATTTAATTAATTTTTGTTATAGCTTTATTGCGTTTTTCTATTTTAATATTTTACTTATTTTTTAAGCAGATTTACGGGAAAATGCTGTTTGAAAAAAAAAAAGATAAAAGGTAGATGATTGCATTCCCCAAAGAATCCTGTGTTTAACTAACAAAACAAAGTTTGTAACAGAATTTAATTCTTGAAATTTCATGAAATTACGTGGAGGGGGGGGAGGGGGGTTTAATAACAAAAATATTTTTATCACGATTTTCTAAAAATAACTTAAAAAATAATTCCATTCATTTGCGAATAAGTCCTGAAAGTTTCATTAAAATTCGACAATTATTTGATTTTTTTAAGAATTTCTAAATTAATGTTTTTCACCGGAAAAAAAAAAGAATTTTGCACTATTAGTAAACTCCGGTAAAAAATTGATCACCCGTTGACGAAAAAGAGACAAGATATTTTACCAAAATTTTGAACGTGTAAGAAAGGATTAAAAATTAAAAAATGATTAAAAAATACTTTAATCTTTTCTCTTAATAATAATATAAACATTTTGACGGAAAAACTTTGTTTTTATTAAGTTTGTGGCCTTTTTTCTTCATGCTATGCTATTTTTTCAGCGAATTAATGGAGGTACCGACATATGACCCAACATTATGTTAAGAAAGTCTATATTTGACATTAAAATTTGAATTAATAGTTCCTTGAATTTTCAGTTTATTTATGAAATTGGGATTTTGTGCATTTTTGGGATAAAAGACTAGCATTTTGTTCGCAGCCTTTGGTTGTCTACTTGTGAGCAGACAACCATCTTTTTTTTTGTAACATTTTTCATTTTGTTTTTTTACTTGTGACTCTTAAAACTGGGATTCGGAATATTAGACTAAAAAATAATTTAGATTTCATTTTTTATATATTTTCCTTTTTGAAATTATTTTATGGTTCACTTAAGATCCTTTGTTGCTTTTTAATAATGTTTATTTTTATTTTTTTTCATTAGACTAGCAGTATAGCCCGGCGTTGCTCGGGTGTAATGAAAGCTTTAAAACTAATCCATGATCCTGGAGCTCAGACTCTTTGGACGTTGGCATGAAAGACTAAAAAGCAATAGTTGTTTCCAGTTAAATCGAAACCGTAGACTGAAAGAAAAATGAATGGATGTAAGTCAAATTTTCATTTCCTGGTATCCATATCAAATAAGTTTTTTTCGTCGTAAACTGAATTTTGAAGGCTAAATAAGTCCTCTGAGTAAATGGCATCATGGCTGAGACTAAGAAGTACAATTATACCTACTTAGAGCCAAACCCGAAGCCAATGCCAACATGGATATATAAAAATATACAAGATTATCTTTTTATTCTAAACTAGCAGTACAGCCCGGCGTTGCTCGGGTGGAATGAAAGCTTTAAAACTAATCCATAGTCCTGGAGCTCAGACTCAGCCTAAAGAATATTTGTCTGAAGTTTGGTGAGAATCAGATAAAAATTGTGGATTTGTAAAAAGGACATACAGACAGATAAACAGACACACTCACAAACATCTTGCCTTTTATATATATATATATATATTATCGATTTTCTGCACTATTGTAAGAATTGCAACCTTGAAACTTCTGAATATCGTTTCTTATGTCTTTGTCTATGAGTGTCTGAAATTTGATTCAAATCGGACCATTCCTTCTATAACCCGACTTTTTTTATTATCGATTTTCGATATTTATCGGGGGTACCTCGACACAAAACCTTTTTAAGAACACTCGCAGACGCTTATAGTACAACTGTGTAAATTTTCAAGAAAATCGGTTCAGCTGTTTCGGAGCCACTAGGTAACGGACACACACAAACACAGAGACGCACGCACACATACACACACAGAGACAAAGTTCCATTTATAAATAAGTTTAGATTTACATTATTTACATTTATCGGACTGTTTTTTTGTTGTTTTTTTTTCATCTATATTGCAATATTCACGACGTTTCGGTCGTTGTACGCTCCGGCCTTCTTCAGGTGCTTGAAATTTCGAACCGAACCGTTTATTTTTATCCCTAGGATATATCGTTTTCGTTCCATGTGGAATGGCTCTTCCGGATGTCAAGTAGTTGTTTCCCTTTAAATCAACTAAGTTATACCTGGCTACAGTGGTAAACAATTAACAGAGCGTTGAGTTAAAGGGAGATAACTACATGAAGGCCGGAGCGCACAACAGCCAGAATATCGTGAATATAGTAATAAAGATGAAAAACTGTTCGAAAAATATAAATAATGAAAATACAAAGTGCTATCGCAGGGGGCTTCTTCTTCTTCTTCTTCTTCTTCTTCTTCTTCTATGTGCCCTGTCCCTTCAGGACGTAGGCGATCATGGTTCTCCACGTCTCCCTGGTATGTTTGCTCCTGTTACACCTCGCAACCCCCGTTCCGTCATCCACCTGATCAGGTCCTGCAAATATGTTATCCGCTGCCTTCCCCTGTCTCTTTTTCCCTCTATCTGGCCTGTCAGTATCAGGTTCCCCAAGCTCTTCTTCCTTATTGCATGTCCCAGGAACTTCAGTTGTCTCTTCCTGGTGCTCAGTATTAATTTCCTTTTTGTTGCCATTCTTTCCAACACCTCATCGTTGCTTGCATGCTCGGTCCGCGATATCCGCAGCATCCTTCTGTAGAACCACATTTCCACTGCTTCAAGTTTTGTCCTCATTTTCGATGATATTGTCCAGTATTCACTGGCGTATTGAAGAACTGACATCACATAGCAACCCAGCACTCTTTTCTTTGTGTGTCGGGTGGGACCCCAAATCTTCTCTCAGTTGCGTCTTTGTCCTTGAAGACAAAGTGCGACTCAGCTGTTGCTCTGTCCGAGAACAGATATGCAACTGAGAAAAATTATGGCGATACATTTTAGAAAAATTAGAATATGTCAAGGATATTGGCTCTGAAAATTAATAAATTTAATTACATTAATTATTAAAACTGGATCAGTTTTAATATTAATTTCTAATAATTAATATTAATAAGATTCGTTTGAGGTTTACCTTAAGTCGCTTCTATTCTGTTTTAAATTTTCAGTTAAAATTCAAATCAAATTTATGATACATGTGCGTGCCTTCAATATGTATTAATATTAGAATTTTAGGTAACGCAGAGGTGTTCTAGAATATTTCCTAATGTTTGCAGTAATTACTTAGTCTTCATTTATGTACCTTGTCCTTTCAGGACGTAGGCGATCATGGCCTTCCACGTCTCTCTATCCCTGATGGCTCTTAGCACGCTTTCTCCTGTAACGTCTCGAAGCCCCCGTTCTGTCAGGCCTTTTAAATATGTTATCCGCTTCATTCCTCTGTCTCTTTTCCCCTCTATCTGGCCTGTTAGTATCAGGTTCTCCAAGCCCTCCTTTCTCATTGCATGCCCCAGGAACTTTAGTTGTCTCTTCCTGATGCTCAATATTAATTTCCTTTTCGTTTTCATCATTTCCAAAACCTCGTCATTGCTCACATGCTCGGTCCACGATATCCGCAGCATCCTTCTGTAGAACCACATTTCAGCTGCTTCAAGTTTTCCCTTCATCTTTGATGATATTGTCCAGCATTCACTGCCATATTGAAGAACTGACATCACATAGCAATCCAGTACTTTCTTCTTTGTTTCTAGTGAAATTGTCTTATTTCTTAATACTTTACTCAGCTTCTGGAATCCATCCTTGTGCCTTTGGATTTCAGGAAAATAAATGTATAGAAACTGCTGTGACCACAAAGTGAGGGGTCAGTTTATATATTGATTGTAATATGGAACTGATCCCCCACTTTATATCCAGTATACTTCTTTAGAACCACATTTAGGTTGTTTCAAGTTTTTTCTTCATCTTTGATGATATTGTTCAACATCCATTGCCATATTGAAAAACTGACATCACATAGCAATTCAGTACTCTCTTTTTTGTTTCTAGCGAAATTGTCCTGTTTCTTAATATTCTTCTCAGCTCCTGGAATGCATCCTTGTGCTTTTGGATCTCAAGAATATAAATGTATAGAAACTGCTGTGACCACAAAGTAAGGGGTCAGTTTATATATTGATTGTAATATGGAACTGATCCCCCACTTTATATCCAGTATGCTTCTTTAGAACTACATTTCAATTGCTTCAAGTCTTTCCTTCATCTTTGTTGATATTGTCCAACATTCACTGCCATATTGAAGAACTGACATCACATAGCAATCCAGTACTTTCTTCTTTGTTTCTAGTGAAATTGTCTTATTTCTTAATACTTTACTCAGCTTCTGGAATCCATCCTTGTGCCTTTGGATTTCAGGAAAATAAATGTATAGAAACTGTTGTGACCACAAAGTGAGGGGTCAGTTTATATATTGATTGTAATATGGAACTGATCCCCCACTTTATATCCAGTATACTTCTTTAGAACCACATTTAGGTTGTTTCAAGTTTTTTCTTCATCTTTGATGATATTGTTCAACATCCATTGCCATATTGAAAAACTGACATCACATAGCAATTCAGTACTCTCTTTTTTGTTTCTAGCGAAATTGTCCTGTTTCTTAATATTCTTCTCAGCTCCTGGAATGCATCCTTGTGCTTTTGGATCTCAAGAATATAAATGTATAGAAACTGCTGTGACCACAAAGTAAGGGGTCAGTTTATATATTGATTGTAATATGGAACTGATCCCCCACTTTATATCCAGTATGCTTCTTTAGAACTACATTTCAATTGCTTCAAGTCTTTCCTTCATCTTTGTTGATATTGTCCAACATTCACTGCCATATTGAAGAACTGACATCACATAGCAATCCAGTACTTTCTTCTTTGTTTCTAGTGAAATTGTCTTATTTCTTAATACTTTACTCAGCTTCTGGAATCCATCCTTGTGCCTTTGGATTTCAGGAAAATAAATGTATAGAAACTGTTGTGACCACAAAGTGAGGGGTCAGTTTATATATTGATTGTAATATGGAACTGATCCCCCACTTTATATCCAGTATACTTCTTTAGAACCACATTTAGGTTGTTTCAAGTTTTTTCTTCATCTTTGATGATATTGTTCAACATCCATTGCCATATTGAAAAACTGACATCACATAGCAATTCAGTACTCTCTTTTTTGTTTCTAGCGAAATTGTCCTGTTTCTTAATATTCTTCTCAGCTCCTGGAATGCATCCTTGTGCTTTTGGATCTCAAGAATATAAATGTATAGAAACTCCTGTGACCACAAAGTAAGGGGTCAGTTTATATATTGATTGTAATATGGAACTGATCCCCCACTTTATATCCAGTATGCTTCTTTAGAACTACATTTCAATTGCTTCAAGTCTTTCCTTCATCTTTGTTGATATTGTCCAACATTCACTGCCATATTGAAGAACTGACATCACATAGCAATCCAGTTCTCTCTTCTTTGTTTCTAGTGAAAGTTTCCTGTGTCTTAATACTTTACTCAGCTTCTAGCATTTAAATAACAAGACTGGTTAAAAAAGTCCTGACAGGGAATTAAAAAAAATATTGCTCAAAATTATTTAATAAATTTTAAAGAAAACATCTTTTTTTATGAATTAAAAAAGCTATCTAAAAATACTTAAAGAACGTTTAGTTTTGTCTGGTAAAAGGCCGTAAACGTGAGGAGAAACTGACGATTGACGAAACACACACAGTACTAGCCCGAAAGAGTAATTTACTGATGAGGTGCCTTGTGTTTGGTATGTGTAAACTTCCTTTATCGTACTATGTAGAGATAAAATGTTACCCTTACTTTCTTCGCTAAATAATCGTTTAAAATGAATTTTTATAAATGAAAAATATTTTGAAGCTTTCATTTTAACTTTAATTGAACGCTAACAGATTAATTTTACTATTTCCATTAAATAGAATACTCTGTTTTTAAAAACAGCAATTGTATTGATTAAAATCGATTTTTTAATTTTTTTTTTCTAGAATAGCTGATTAGCGACCTAAAAATAGCCCTTTCAACACAATGACATTAAAATGTCTTCCAAAAATAAATTATACTTTTTTGCAACTTATTCGAGAAATATTAACAAGATTTAAAATACAGGGTGTCCATAAAGTCCGTGTGCACTTTAAAAAAATTATAACTTATAATTATTTGTATTTGTGATAGAAATTATCTGTAAAAAATGTTTTAAAGTTTAATGTACCTAGTTTTAAGTATAGTTATTGAATAATTCTTTACCACAAAATTTGCATTAATTTTTAGATATGTATACAAATGGATCGGAAGGAGTGGACCATTTTATTGGCCTCCACGTTCACCAGGTTTAACTTCATTAGATTTTTTTATGGGGACATGTGAAAACAATTATGTATGCAACCAAACGTAGTTCATTAGAAGATTTGAAAGCTAAAATAACTAATCTGATTTCAGGCATTACTGTAAAACAGTTAGCAAATGTTTTCCGTGAACAGCAAAATCGTATTACCCTTTGTATTGCTAATGATGGAGGACATGTGGAAACTTAAATAAAATTTCAATAAATCTTTAAAAATATAGATTTACTTCTTTGTGATCCTTTTTACAAATTATTTCTATCGCAAATACAAATAAAGTTATGAATTTTTAAAGTGCACACGAATTTTATGGAGACCCTGTATAACTTATCTGATTGAAAACAAGTATTTTTACTTTAAGTTAAAAAAAAAAAGCAGAAAAACGGATTTTAAAACGAACAATAGTAGTGATTTATGTATCTTTCAGCACCCGACAATCACTTGTCAAGCACTGATAAGCTATTTACATGTTTATCACTGCTCTACGGAGACTCTATCTGCTAAAACATAATTTTAGAAAATGACATTTTTTATATAATTTTTAAGTACTCGGTTATCTTAATGCAGAAAATATTCTTCGTTATCTAATTTTAGGAATGTTGATTTTAAATTTACAATAGACATCCATCTTATTTTCTGATAATGTCATGTATTGTAATCCATTCTTTCAAAATGGGCACGTTTTATATGCATGAAAAAAATTATTATTTTAAAAATCTTAGAGTGTGATACTTTGTATTAAGCTTTTCAATTTTCGTTTAATAAATATAGTCTTCACTGAATAATTTAATTGTTATGTACTGTTATGTCGTGAGTAAGAATAAATAACTCAACAACAGGAATAGGTTAATTGTTGTATTCCGTGAAAATAGTATTTACAAAGGTTATTAGTATCCAATACAAGAATAAAGGTTAATCGTCTCAACCGTCGTAAGACGTAGTATGAGCAATGGGTACTTCCGGGTCGTCACCGGAAGTCTACGACTGACTTGTCGATCGGCTGCTCGGCACACTCTCTATTTAGTTGTCCCTCCCAGTAAGGGCAACATGTGACACAGGGTCAGTTATAACTGGGATTTCCGGGCTATATGGCCCGGCCAAAAAATATCTGTCTATTTTTGCCCAGTCGTGTCTCTACCCTTCGGCGGAACCACGACTGGGTTATAGCTCTCTGCTCGGAAGCAGAGAGCGCCCTCTACCCGAAGGCAGAGAGCTGACAGTGTCGTAGTAGAGTACGGCTGTTCGGCACACTCTCCTCATGTAGATGCCACCATTACTTTACATAGTAATGGAATAGTCCATTATAGCCGAATAGGCGCGGCCGTCCCAACATTAATAATCTAACGCGGACAAAGTTTTGAAGAATTTTTAAAAGATTTCTTAACTATACATTATTATAATTTAAAAAATAAAAACAATTATTGTAAAAATTCATTATTCATCACAATTTTTTTCTGCAGAGAATAATTTCCCTGACATATATTTTTTTTAATCATGTCACCCCAAGCAAGGCATTCCACTGCCACTATAGCGCAGGGGGTTACACAGGGTGATAGACGAGTTAGGATGTACATAGGGGGAGAGTTGGAAAGAATGGGTATGGGTTAGTGTGTTAGGAGGTGTCTATTGACCTTACATTTAAACTCCTGGGGGTTATAGCCGTCGAGGAAGCAAGCATGCGGAAGGGAATTCCACAGGCGGGAAGTGCGAGAAAAGAAGCTGTTGGAGTAGAAATTGCGGTTACATTTCATCGGTTTCACTGTAAAAGGGTGGGACCTAGTTGCCAATCTAGTATCTCGTGCAAATTCACACCCAGGGGGCACCAGTGATTTAAGTTCATCAGAGCAGAAGCCATGAAAGTATTTATAGAAGAGGCACAGGGAAGCCACGTCACGCCGGCGAGAGAGTGACTGCAGGCGGTAAAAGCAATTAAATGCTTATCTAATTAAATAATGTCATAGTTTTATTGCATGTTTATTTCACTATTCGGAGCAGATTTTCTGGAAAGGGGCAACTGTTTGAAAAAAAATTCTTGATTTACATTCTTCTGCGTTTAACTAATAGAAAAAAGTTTGCGGACAGAATATAATTTCTAGAAATTTAATGGAATTATGATTATACTTTTTAGTTTGACGGAAGAGTAAAAAATATGAAAAAATATGATTTTATTAAAATAATAATTTCATAAACAAATTCATTAATTTGTGAATAAGTCATGAAAATTTAAAACCCGACAATTATTTGATTTTTGCAAGAATTTCCAAATTGTGTTTTTAACTGGAAACAGAGACGCTAAAATTCTCTTGGTTCCACGCCGGCGCAAAAGACAAAGAGATTTTTAACCGAAACTTAGAATATGCTAGAAAGTAGGCACCCCCATTAATTTACTGAAAAAAAAGCATGGCATGAAAGAAAAAGGCCCCAAACTTAATAAAAACAAAGTTTTTGCTTCAAAGAAGAAGGATCAAAATATTTTGTCATATTTTTTAAAAATTTCTCTATCCTTTCTAACATGTTCGAAATTTTGACAAAAAATCTTGTTTTTTTTTTTTCGTCAGTGGGTACCCAAATTTGTATCAGGGTTTACTATGAATAATGCAATATTACGCAACTCATTTTTATTTCTGGTGAAAAACACATTAGTTTAGAAATTTTTGCAAAAGTAAAATAATTGTCGTATTTTAATGTAATTCTCAGGACTTATTCACAAATTAATGAAATTACTTTTTATAAAATGTTGGTATATATATATATATATATATATATATATATATATATATTGTAACTAAGTTGTGGAACTCGTAGGTTTTTTAACCTGTTCTTCATCATGCATTTACTTTTATTAAGAGTGCTCGATACAAACAGAGAGCGTTATATTGTAATAGTTGTTATAATGGTTTATAAATTCATAGTATCACTACACAAAAATATATATCTATATATATTTATATATATATGTTACCCCACCTTCACGTAAATTCATTAAAATTTAAGAAATTTTATTCTGTATCAAAAATTTGTTTTATTGGTTAAATAGGGTAATGTGAATAATCTATTTTTTAAAACAGTTGGTCGTTTTTCCGAAAGTCTGCTCTGCATAATAAAATAAAAAATCCTCTAAAACTATGACATTATTTAATTAGATAAGCTTTTAACTGCTCTTTAAAAATATATATATAAGGACATTATAGTTCGAAGAAAAATTATTTTTTGATGAATAATGATTTTTTACAAGAATTGTTTTCAGTTTTTTTCTTTTTTAATTGTAATAATTCATAAAGTTTCAAAAATATTTTTTAAAATTCTTCAAAGCATTGTTAGGTTATTTAGTTATTGCGTGAAAACTAATTACTAATTAAAAATTAAAAAGTTTAATACAAATATTCGAGCCAAAGGTTTTTAAAAATAATTTTAAATTTATTTATTTATTTTTTATTGGATGTTTTTTTAAGCATAGTATTTTCTGTATTGCATTAAAACGTTACGTATTCTTTCCCATACAGAAAAAAATTTAGACAATTATGTCAGTTCTGGTGAACCACACTTCACCATATCTGGCTGTCCTGACTCTTTTCACACACCAATCACTTCACACCTCCGTGACTAAGAAATACTTTTATTCTAAATTTCATGCTATAAACAATTAAACTTGTGTAAATCAGATTAATTTAACTTTAAAAACAACGCGTCACAGATGTATATTTTATTTTTGCAAGATTTTTAAATCCAAGAAGTAACTTTACAAACTTGTCAAGCTGTCAATATGGACAAAAAATAATGAGTTTTGGAAACTTTTAAAAAGTTGAGATTCCAGACAGTATATTTTTTATTTGAAATACACCAGAGTATTTTGCTTCCTTGAAATAGTAAATATAATCATTTATCTTTCAATTAAAACTAAATGAAAGCTTCAGGAAAACTTCTTTTTTTAATTAAATTTAAAACTTAGGTAATGCCACTAATTTTCGATTCAACAATATTTAAAAATATTTAAAAATACTTTGGTCTTTCCTCTTAATAATAACATAAACATTTTAACAGTAAAACTTTGTTTTTTTTTTTAAAGTTTGGGGTCTTTTTTCATTATGCTATACGGATTTTCAGCGAAAAAGTTGAGGTACCTAAATTTGTTCACCCTAAGGACAAAACAGAAAGACTGATAAATTAAAATATTCAAAATATAAATTGAATTTTTTTTTTTAATCATTTCACCCCGAGCAAGGCGGAAACGCCACTGATGTGCAGGGGGCTACATAAATGTAAAAAGATTAATTAGAAAAGAGTGAGGAGTACAAACTAGTTAGAAAGGAACAATAGAAAGCTGAGAAAGCAGGTGCGATGACAGATACATAGGTGGAGAGAAAGGGAAGGTTATACGGGGGTGGGGAGAGAGCTAGAGTCCAGTGGTTAGTAGATGAGTATTGACTTTGCATTTAAATTTCTGGAGGTTGTAGCCGTCAGGAAAGCAAGAATACGGGAGCGAGTTTCACAGGCGGGAAGTGCGAGAGAAGAAGCTGCAGGAGTAGAATTGTCGTCTGCATTTGGCTAACCTGACTGTGAATGGGTGGGACCCAGTTGCCAGTCTGGTTGCACGAGTAAACACCTGTTGAGGAGGCATCAGTGACTTAAGTTCGTCTGAGCAGAAGCCATGAAAGTATTTATAGAACAGACAAAGGGAGGCCACATTTCGACGATGGGGAAGTGGCTGCAGTCGAGCCGCCAGATCAGTACCTATCACATTACAGACTCTCCTTTGGAGCCTGTCAAGAACACTGAGGAGAACGGCAGGGGCACCTGACCATAAATGGCAGCAGTACTCCATGCACGGACGGATGGTTGACTTGTATATATGCAGGATGGATTCAGGTGGAAAAAACATCCTGGATCGACATAGTGACCCAACCTTCTTAGCAGTAGATTTTGCTATGGATTCAATATAGTTGTTCCATTTGAGGTCTGAGGACAGGGTAAGTCCGAGCAGGCGTAGTGTATTACTCTCCGGGAGAATAGCTTGGTCCATGCTTATGGGAGGCAGGAGAGGTTGCCTGTAATGGTTGACAGACAACAGCTTGGTCTTAGATGAATTGAAGTTGACAAGCCACTTCTTGCCCCAGTTCACCACAGTGTAGATCCCGTTCAAGGTCAGCAGCGAGATTATGTCTGTCCGCCACGACAGGTTTCTTACTGGTGCGGGAGTATATAACTTTGTTTTTTCTTAGACATTGCCATTTTTCTGGGCACGAATAGAAAAAATTGATAGATACTGTCATCGCCTACTTGAAAGGTCAACGAGTAAGACCTTTATGATTAAGACATACTTTTATTCTAAATTTCATGCCATAAACAAGTAATATTTGTTTTAAATCAGATTAATTTAACTTTGAATTTGATAATTTTCCATGAATAACGAATGAGAGGTGTATATATTATTTTTGCAACATTTTTAAAACCGAGAATTAACTTTTGTTTACAAACGTGTCGATCGCTCAAAAAATGACCGAAAAATTTAAATTTAAAAAAATCTCAATATTTTAGATTCCAAAGCATATAACTTTTGTTTGAAATACACCCGAGTATCATTTAATCATTTAGCTTTCAATTAAGCTAAAATTAAAGTTCCAAGAAAGGTTTTTTATTTTTTAAAATTCAATTTAAAACTTAGATATCGAAAATAGAGTGTGGAGCTACCTATTTTGAAAAGATATAAAAACAAAATAGAATTTTTTTTTAATCGTGTCACCCAAAGCAAGGCATTTTGCTGCCACTGTTTAGCAGGGGTTTACATAGAAGGTAAGTTATGAGAAAGAGTGACAGGTTACAGGGGGTGTCAGGAAGATGGTAGGAAAAGGATGAGAATACAGATGAGAGTAGAGTGGACGAAGAAAGGAGCATAAGAGAGAAAGGGAGAGCGAGAGAGAGAGAGAGAGAGAGAGCGAGAGAGAGATAAAGCGAATGCAGGTTAGTGAGATAGGAGATGACTATTGGCTTTACATTTGAATTCTTGGAGATTGTAGCTGTCGGGAAAGTAAGTAAATGGAAGGGAATTCCACAGGCGGGAAGTGCGAGAGAAGAAACTGCTGGGGTAGAATTTGCGTTTACAATTTATTGGTTTCACATTAAAAAGGTGGGACCTAGTTGCTAAGTTCATCTGAGCAGAAGCCATGAAAGTATTGTATTTGTAGAAGAGACACAGGTCTGAGGTAAGCCACAACGCGCCGGTGAGAAAGTGACTGTATCCGAGCTGCTAAGTCGAGATCGATCACATTTACCGATTCTCGTTTGATTTTGTCGAGAACCCATAGGTGGATAGCAGGAGCACCCGACTAGATATGGAAGTAGTATTTAATGCACGGGCGGATGGTAGATTTTTGTATGATTGTAAGAAAATAAAAAAAGTGTCATTAGGATTGCTAGAAATAAGGGCGATGTATTTTTATTTTTTGTCTATTTTTATTTTTTACTGATATTTTAATGTGCGTATTTTGTGCGTATTAATTACAATTAATGTGTGTATTCGTAATTAAAAGGGAAGCTTTAAATACAAAATAGTCCCAGTATAAAGGGTAGGTAGGTAGGTCAAGGCCAGAGCAGGAGTGGTACAGACATTGAATAGCAAAAAAAAAACAAAAAAAAACAGGATTTAGCGAGACGAAAAAACACTTTTCTTACCTACCGACCTGTTTATGCCCAGCCTCCACCTCAGTTTGACCTGGGTTGTCACCTCACCCGGCGCCGCTATTGATGTTAACAATAACAATACAACGGTGTGGGTGAATGTTGTTAAAACACTCCATTTAATTTTAAAATAATGAAGAAAAAGGAAAGTATAAAAATATCCTGAACTTCAGAACGAAATTTCTGATTAAGTTAAATTTTTTTTTTTAAAACCTTATATCCATTGTAATAATTCCTCGTTTGAGGAAGTTTCAAAGTGTGACAGTTAATAAAGTCGAGGGAGAAAGTCACAGAAAAATGTCATTTTTAACCAAAATTTAGAAAATATGCTAGAAAGTAGGTAATTTGCTGAAAAAACAGCATAGCATGAAAAAAAATCATCAAACTTAATAATTGTGGCTAAGAAAATGCCACACTTTTGGCTAGAAGAAAGTCACAATTTAAAATTTTGACTAGGAAAAATCATGCATGATTGATTGATGCCTGGTCAGGTTTTGAAAAAAATGTCACATAAAAAGTCACAATTTTAGTAATATGTTTAATATACTTTCATAGTCAGGGACCCTTAGTATCCCATAAAACTCGAATTTATGTGAAGAAAGTCTTAAGAAGAGTGATTTTTAAAGTTTGCACACAAACGGAAATCGTAAACAAAGATTAAGTCGTAAAACGTTCTCGAACAAGCCTAAGGTCAAATATTTAAATATGTTTCCTAGTTAGGGAGGGCTAACAAGACACGACTTTATATTTAAAAAGTCTCAATTTGACATTAAAAGCTTCCTTAAATCTTCAATTTATTTATGAGTCTGGGATGTTGTCCACTTTTGGAATAACGAGGGTAGGGATGCTAACCTTGTCTTGTCCCTTTAATATTTTTCTAACCTGGATTAGTTTAAGGCTTTCACTGACATGTCTCAATTCTGGATACTTTAAGTTTCCTTATAAGTCAACAAAAAAAAAAAATGCGTTGTGGTGCAGTGGATATCGGCTCGAAATGAAAAGTCGAAGAGCCTAGTTCGAATTTCACTTGAAATCGTTGCATTCACTTATGCGCAAATACTCTCGGCAAAAATATTAATCGATCTCTTATCCCTCCAACTACCGGTTAAACATCCGGACATATTGGGTTCTATAGCCTTAGTTAGCAACTAGTCTACCTCTCGAAAGAGACATGGCTGACTGGGAAGAACATTATCCCGCAGTAAGTTGCCATTGCTTTCTGCGGGAGACTGGTTGCCAGCAAAGGCTATAGAATCCAATCCAATCTGTCTTATTATTTAACCCATAACTGGAGGGAAGAGACGGATTAATACCTTTCCCAAGGTGCATAAATGAATGCAAGGAATGATTACACTTCGTTTAAAGCAGTTTCAAGGCGTGGCAGTTAATAAAGTCAAGGAGGGAAGTCACAGAAAAATGTTTGATGTTTGAGGTGAGTGCAAAAAATATATTTAGTTAACTGCAAAATAAAAACTTAAGGCTTAAAATGCATTTTGAAAGTGAAAAATCTGTCTTGAAGCTTTTACTTTAGTTTTAATTGCAACCTAATAGATTAAATGTTAATAGTTCCAATAAAAAGGCTGTATTTCAAAACGAATTTAAATTGATTGGAATGAGTTTTTGGTGGACCTGAAGGAGACTACCACCACCTTTAAATTTGTTGTTTTTCATTTTGTTTTTACTTTTTTCTGCGCAGTTTTATTGGTTATTATATAAAGTTTCCGATTATAAAAAAATTGAAGAAATTTCAATATTTAAACAAATTTAGGGGTGGGGCTCACTTTCTCATACAACGTAAATCGATCCTCCATTTTGGAACCACTCGCGTTGGGGTCGCTTTGTTTTGGGTTTTTGGAACGACTTGTTGATCTTGTTTTTGTCTTTTTTCAAGTTTTCGAAGAATGGCTTTATTCAAAAATTTCGCAAAAGATTTAATAGTTGAATATGCGCAAGCAAAAACGTTAATTACACAGGATCAATTTACTATAAGGTAATGTCGTACCGGCGAGTGATTCCAAAATGGATGATCGATTTACTATAAGGTTGTATAAAAAACTGAGTCCCCCACCTAAAATTGTTTAAATGTTGACATTTTTACAAATTTCTTTTGTCAATCGAAAAGTTTAGTGTTTAATCGATAAGATTGCACTGAAAAAAGTAAAAAAAAATTGATACTCAACCAATTTACAGCTGATGGTAATGTCGTACCGGCGAGTGGTTCCAAAATGGAGGATCGATTTACTATAAGGTTGTATGAAAAACTGAGCCCCCCCCCCCCTAAAATTGTTGAAATATTGAAAATTTTCCAATTTTTTTTTTATGTCAAACAGAAAGTTTAGAGTGTAATCGATAAGATTGCTCTGAAAAAACAAAAAAAAAAAACAAACAATGAAAAACAACAAATTTAAAGGTGGTGGTAGTCTCCTTCAGGTCTGCCGAGTTTTTTTTAATCGATTAAAATGACTGATTTATCCATATTTATAACTCTTTTACCGCGACGTAGTTCTCTTAATATACATATAAAAAAACTTTCTAAAATAAAATATGCTTTTCAGAAACTTTATATGGAGAAGATTAGCTTATTTAAAGTTTAATTAAACGGATTTGAAACACATATCACTTGATTTTAGTTTAAAATATCGCACAAAAGCAGTTTTAACACAAAGATGAGTTTCTTAAGACAATAGTGTCCATAATACATGGGTGTGCACTACAGTCCGGAAAAACATACGCTGAAAGAAAAATTGTGTTTATTCAGAATGACAAGTATTTACATGACAAATTGCTTTATAACATTGTTGTTTGATCTTTCCTCTACCATATAATTCAATCCATCCGCCTCCGGCTTCAATCACAGCCTGCACACGAGGCCGAAACCTCCTACAGGCGTTGGTCACCTGCTCCCTGGACAAGTTGGTCATGACTTCGATGATGGTAGTCCTTAGGGAGTCGACAGTATTGTGTGCACGTTTGTTGGACTGTCTCTCAAGTACGCCCCATAGGTAATAGTCGTAAGGATTCAGGTCTGGGCTACTAGGGGGTCAGAACTCCTTTGACCAGAACATGTCCACATTCCCGTCACCCCCAAGCCTGGACCAAACTGGACGCATATGCGGGAGCTCCGTCCTGTTGGAAGAGCCATGGATTCCCTGCAGCTGAATAATCCATGGCTTCACAACATTATTCATGACATCCAGGTAGATTTCCTTCGTCATGGTCTGACCTTTGCCAAGGATGTGGGGAGGAATGAAGTCCTGTTCATAGGAAATCATCTCAAGGACATGGAGTCCGGCAGGAAACTTGGTTTTGCCAATCACAGGAGCATCATCTGGGTCCTTACAAATTCATCTATAATCCTTACAAATCCATCTATAATCCTTACAAATCCATCTATAATACTTTGAAAGTCTTGGCAATGTTGTACATGGTCGATTTTGGGAAATGAAAGAACTTAATAATTGCAGTATGGCACTCGAGTTCACTGGATATTTTGCTTAATTTGTTCTTAATTCAACAGATTGTTGTCACACAAATCTGAAACGAGAAAAAAAAATGATATATTTAATAAGGATGTCATTTTATGCCAAGTTTAAGTGAGTTCGAATTGTAGCGCACATCCCTGTATATCATATTCATAAAAGCAATTAAGGCACCAAAGTATTTATGTTTTAAGCTAGTGACCTCTAGAACCTAATTTTTTGCTCTGGGTCGCATTTCCAGAGTGAAAATTTACTCGAGCCCCGACAAATTTTATGTGATAAAAGTACAAAAAAAAGAAGAGAGAGAGAGAGAGAGAGAGAGAGAGAGAGAGAGAGAGAGAGCGAGCCTCGGATTCGAATATTATCATTGATAACTCTCTCCTCCAAATTGCAGATCCTAGTTACGATACTCTTAATACTTGAAAGTCAGTTCTCTGTGTAGGGCCAGGAAGTTTTTCCCGTCCGAAACAGTCCTGCACATATACAAATCTACCATCCGCCCGTGCATTGAATACTGCTGCCATATCTGGTCGGGTGCTCCTTCTATCCACTTAGGTGTCCTCGACCAAATCCAACGGAAAATCGATCCCGACTTGGCAGCTAGGATACAGTCACTTTCTCACCGGCGCAATGTGGCTTCCCTGTGCCTCTTCTACAAATACTTTCACGGCTTCTGCTCCGACGAACTTAGCTTACTGGTGCCCCCTATACACGAATTTCCTCGAGCCACAAGATTAGCAACTAGGTCCCGCCCTTTTACTGTAAAACCAATAAATCGTAAACGCAAATTCTACTCCATCAGCTTCTTTTTCTCGCACTTCCCGCCTGTGGAATTCCCTTCCGCATACTTGCTTTCCCGACAGCTATAATCTTCAAGAATTTAAATGTAAAGTCAATAGTCATCTCCTGTCTCACTAACTTACATCCTCTCTCTCATGCTTTTTTCTCCGTCCACCCCAGTCTCATCAGTATTCTCTTCCTTCTCCTACTCTCTTCCTGACACCCCCTTCAACCTCTCTCTCCTTCTCATAACATTCCTCCTATGTAACCCCCTGCACAACAGTGGCAGTAAAATGCCTTGCTTGGGGCGACACAATTATAAAAAAAACCCAAAAAAACTTGATATAATCTAAATTTATTTATAAATGGAACTTTGTCTGTGTGTGTGTGTCTGTATGTGTGTCTGTGTGTGTGTGTATCCGTTACCTATAGACTCCGAAACGACTGAACCGATTTTCTTGAAAACTTACACAGTTGTACTATAAGCGTCTGCGAGTGTTCTTAGCTAGGTTTTGTGTTGAGGTACCTCCGATAAATATCGATAATCGATTATCGAAAAAATCGGGTTATAGAAGGAGTGGTCCAATTTTAATGAAATTTGATACACTCATAGACAAAGACATAAGAAACGATATTCATAAGTTTCAAGGTTGCAATTCTTACAATAGTGCAGAAAATCGATAATATATATATATATAGAAATGAATTGAGTTCTCTCGGTGACTGGCGTCTGTATACACTGCTTACATACAAGACGTTAAAATTTCCCTTCTCTGACCCCCATGTAGAGACTCCGACTGACACTAAATCAGTCGAGTTTTCGATCCCGGCCAGAAGCAAGTGGATATGTCTAGCCGCACTGATGAGCTGTAATACAGCGAAACAGGCTTGTATGTGGATGACATATATATATATATATATATATATATATATATATATATATATATATATAAATCGATACCAGGAAATGAAAATTTGACTTACATCCATTCATTGTTCTTTCAGTCTACGGTTTCGCTTTAACTGGAAACAACTATTGCTTTTTAGTCTTTCGTGCCAACGTCCAAAGAGTCTGAGCTCCAGAACCATGGATTGGCTTTAAAGCTTTCATTAAACCCGGGCAACGCCGGGCTATACTGCTAGTCTAAAATAACACAATAATAAAATCGTTAAAAAATTATTCATACTGAGACTCGTGTTTGTAATACATAATAATATTTTAATTTTTGAAATCATATTTATTTTTGGCACATGAATTTTAAAAACTGTTTCTAAATTTCTTTCAATCATTTCGCTTCCCCTGCTAATCTTTTCCGCTGCATCTATAAGGCGCGTCTCACCGATTGTGGCGCAGTGGATATCGACTCGGAACGAGAGATCGGAGAGCCGAGTTCGAATTCCAGTTGAATTCATTGCATTCAATTACGCGCAAATACCCTTGGGAAAGGTATTAATCCGTCTATTCCTTCCAGTTATGGGTTAAATAGCAGGACAGATTGGGTTCTATAGATTTGGTCGGCAACCAGTCTACCGCAGAAAGCAATGGCAACATACTGCGGGATAATCTTCTGCCCAGTCAGTCATGTCTCTTTCGAGACATAATTGCCCAAGCGTGTATCACGTATGGCATTTAACTAACTGACTGAATATAACAGTTGGAGAAATAAATAAACATTTTACTTCTCATAAAGTGGGGGATTGGTTTTCTATTGTTATAAAGTAAGAAACTGATCCCCCATTAATTAATATTTATTAATATAATAATAAAATCCATCTCTTCTCTTTCCAACCATGGCTTAAATAGCAGGACAGTTGGGTTCTATAACCTTGGCTGGCAACCAGTCTACCGCAGTAAGTAATGGCAACCTATTGCAGGATAATCTTCTGCCCAGTCAGTCATGTCTCTTTCGAGACATGATCGCCCAAGCGTATATCACGTATGGCACTTAACTGACTGAATTAATGAAACAACATTACTGGACCGACATGGATCAAATTAGTTTGAAGGACGTTCTTCTGCTGGTCATGAAGTGGGGATTGGTTTTCTATTGTTTTGAAGTAATAAACTGATCCCTCACTAATCAATAATAGAATCCGTCTCTACTCCCTCCAACCATGGCTTAAATAGAAGGACAGATTGGATTCTATAGTCTTAGTTGGCAACCAGTCTACCGCAGAAAGTAATGGCAACCTACTGCGGGATAATCTTCTGCCCAGTCAGTCATGTCTCTTTCGAGACATGATCGCCCAAGCGTGTATCACGTATGGCACTTAACTGACTGACTCACCGATTGGGATCGACAGCTTTAGAATCGTACTCCTTATTCCATAACAGAGACGTCTTCCCTTAGCTACTCTTTTTTCTTTCTTTTTTTTTTTTTTTTTTCAAAATAATAATTATCTAAACCGACCAATGAAATTAAGTAAAAAATAATTCAAACGTCTTTTCAGTTAGTTTCGGCCATTAATCACCATTAATATCGTCTGTCTGCTTGGTTCCAGTAACCAGATTAATCTTTCTCGTTATATTGTCCTACATTCTTCTTTTTTTTTTTAATGAGAATAAATTTTTCTTCTTTATGGCTTCCATGTTTTTCTGTTTTTACTGAATATTTTCTTTCGTTTTTTATTTATCTGATATTTATTTACCCAAACCTCCTTAACGTGACGTGACTATTTCACATCCCTGCATCACCTTTTCTGTTTGTTTTAAATCATGCACTTCATTCTGGGTCGGAGCGTACTGCCGCCGATTCTCATGATTGGAGTCCCCGGGCAGTGCATTGTGACCTTAGCTATCTTATATACATTTGCATTTTTCTACCTACATTTGTATACGTTACAAATTAACATAAGCAAAACTGTCTATTAAAAAATGAAAAAATTTTCAAGATTGTGATGTCATTTTCCAAATCTGTAAATTTATTTTCAGTCAGTCAAATGCCATTCGTGATACACGTTTGGGCGATCATGTCTCGAAAGAGAGATGACTAACTGGACAGAGGAATATCCCACAGTAGGTTGCCATCACTTTCTGCGGTAGATTGGTTACCAGCCAAGCATATAGAACCCAATTTGTCCTGTTATTTAACCCATGACTGGAGAGAAGAGACGGATTAATACCTTTCCCAAATTGAGTATTACGGAGCTAAATTTGTCCGTGTTGACTCGTCGGTGGCACAGAAACTTTCTGCCCAAACCCAGGGGCTGGTAATAACAACCCCTACAAAGGAAGACAATTCATTTATCTATATAATATTTCCAATACTTTAAGAAAAGTGTTAATTAAAGGAATGATCTTTGTAAAAAGTATAAAAAGATAGATAGATAGATAGATAGATAGATAGATAGATAGATACGAACAGAGATATTTTGTTTCCCTGATAGCTACAATCTCTAAAAGTTTAAGTGCAACGTCAATTGCCATCTTCTATCTGCTTGATTCACATCTATCTCTTCGATATTCCTTGTACCTAGTATATATATATATATATATATATATATATATATATATATATATATATATATATATACCCTATATATATATATATATATATGTATTAATATTAATTCTACGAATTAATATTAATTAGGATCGGGTTTTTTGGAATTTACCTTCCTGCTTTTTCCCCTTAGATTGAAGTATCTGAATTAATATATATATATATATATATATATATATATATATATATATATATATATATATATTATTCCATCCATACTTACCCTATACTTTTTTTTTTTTAATCATATCACCCCGAGCAAGGCAATAACGCCACTGATGCGCAGGGGGCTACGTAAGAGTAAAAAGATTGGAAAAGAGAAAGCCGGAAACCACATCCTAAACAGGGAACAAGGGATGAGCTTCTTCATCTGTTCAATAGACGTGGATGGAGTGTGAACCAGGCGATATTCCATCCATACTTACCCTATACTTGCCTATATATATAGGGTAAGTATGGATGGAATAAATATCCATATCCAAAGAAAAACTATTCTTAAAAAAGTGCTGAAAAAAAGAGCGAATAATATTTATTTAGAATTTATAACATAAATATGCTATAATATCACGACAAAAGTAGCCATTTTGTTTCGACACTACTTATGTCTTATCACAATTTCATTTTATCTTTGGACGGAAGTGAATTGCACGTCATTTGACCGACATCAGTATCTGTCTAGATTTTACCTCCTGCCTAAATTTGGCGTTTCTCTCTCTTAGCCGTTTCCATTGGCTCTTGCTTCTGGGCTCTTTTTCTCTCTGGTTTTCTTCTTTGCTTTTTATTTCCTCTGTGTCTTTCTCTTTCTTCTGGGCTCTTTTTCTCTCTGGTTTTCTTCTTTGCTTTTTATTTCCTCTGTGTCTTTCTCTTTCTTCTGGACTCTTTTTCTCTCTGGTTTTCTTCTTTGCTTTTTATTTCCTCTGTGTCTTTCTCTTTCTTCTGGGCTCTTTTTCTCTCTGGTTTTCTTCTTTGCTTTTTATTTCCTCTGTGTCTTTCTCTTTCTTCTGGGCTCTTTTTCTCTCTGGTTTTCTTCTTTGCTTTTTATTTCCTCTGTGTCTTTCTCTTTCTTCTGGACTCTTTTTCTCTCTGGTTTTCTTCTTTGCTTTTTATTTCCTCTGTGTCTTTCTCTTCCTTCTGGGTTCTTTTTTTCTCTGGTTTTCTTCTTTGCTTTTTATTTACTCTGTGTCTTTCTCTTTCTTCTGGACTCTTTTTCTCTCTGGTTTTCTTCTTTGCTTTTTATTTCCTCTGTGTCTTTCTCTTTCTTCTGGGCTCTTTTTCTCTCTGGTTTTCTTCTTTGCTTTTTATTTCCTCTGTGTCTTTCTCTTTCTTCTGGGCTCTTTTTCTCTCTGGTTTTCTTCTTTGCTTTTTATTTCCTCTGTGTCTTTCTCTTTCTTCTGGGCTCTTTTTTCTCTGGTTTTCTTCTTTGCTTTTTATTTCCTCTGTGTCTTTCTCTTTCTTCTGGACTCTTTTTCTCTCTGGTTTTCTTCTTTGCTTTTTATTTCCTCTGTGTCTTTCTCTTTCTTCTGGACACTTTTTCTCTCTGGTTTTCTTCTTTGCTTTTTATTTCCTGTGTCTTTCTCTTTCTTCTGGACTCTTTTTCTCTCTGGTTTTCTTCTTTGCTATTTATTTCCTCTGTGTCTTTCTTTTTCTTCTGGACTCTTTTTCTCTCTGGTTTTCTTCTTTGCTTTTTATTTCCTCTGTGTCTTTCTCTTTCTTCTGGACTCTTTTTCTCTCTGGTTTTCTTCTTTGCTTTTTATTTCCTCTGTGTCTTTCTTTTTCTTCTGTACTCTTTTTCACTCTGGTTTTCTTCTTTGCTTTTTATTTCCTCTGTGTCTTTCTCTTTCTTCTGGACTCTTTTTCTCTCTGGTTTTCTTCTTTGCTTTTTATTTCCTCTGTGTCTTTCTCTTTCTTCTGGACTCTTTTTCTCTCTGGTTTTCTTCTTTGCTTTTTATTTCCTCTGTGTCTTTCTCTTTCTTCTGGACTCTTTTTCTCTCTGGTTTTCTTCTTTGCTTTTTATTTCCTCTGTGTCTTTCTCTTTCTTCTGGACTCTTTTTCTCTCTGGTTTTCTTCTTTGCTTTTTATTTCCTCTGTGTCTTTCTCTTTCTTCTGGACTCTTTTTCTCTCTGGTTTTCTTCTTTGCTTTTTATTTCCTCTGTGTCTTTCTCTTTCTTCTGGACTCTTTTTCTCTCTGGTTTTCTTCTTTGCTTTTTATTTCCTCTGTGTCTTTCTCTTTCTTCTGGGCTCTTTTTCTCTCTGATTTTCTTCTTTGCTTTTTATTTCCTCTGTGTCTTTCTCTTTCTTCTGGGCTCTTTTTCTCTCTGGTTTTCTTCTTTGCTTTTTATTTCCTCTGTGTCTTTCTCTTTCTTCTGGGCTCTTTTTCTCTCTGGTTTTCTTCTTTGCTTTTTATTTCCTCTGTGTCTTTCTCTTTCTTCTGGGCTCTTTTTCTCTCTGGTTTTCTTCTTTGCTTTTTATTTCCTCTGTGTCTTTCTCTGTCTTCTGGGCTCTTTTTCTCTCTGGTTTTCTTCTTTGCTTTTTATTTCCTCTGTGTCTTTCTCTTTCTTCTGGACTCTTTTTCTCTCTGGTTTTCTTCTTTGCTTTTTATTTCCTCTGTGTCTTTCTCTTTCTTCTGGGCTCTTTTTCTCTCTGGTTTTCTTCTTTGCTTTTTATTTCCTCTGTGTCTTTCTCTGTCTTCTGGGCTCTTTTTCACTCTGGTTTTCTTCTTTGCTTTTTATTTCCTCTGTGTCTTTCTCTGTCTTCTGGGCTCTTTTTTTCTCTGGTTTTCTTCTTTGCTTTTTATTTCCTCTGTGTCTTTCTCTGTCTTCTGGACTCTTTTTCTCTCTGGTTTTCTTCTTTGCTTTTTATTTCCTCTGTGTCTTTCTCTGTCTTCTGGGCTCTTTTTCTCTCTGGTTTTCTTCTTTGTTTTTTATTTCCTCTGTGTCTTTCTCTGTCTTCTGGGCTCTTTTTTTCTCTGGTTTTCTTCTTTGCTTTTTATTTCCTCTGTGTCTTTCTCTTTCCTCTTCCTTCTCCCACTTTTTTTATCTCTCTATTTTGCTTTCTAATCTTTTCTGCTTTCTTTCTTTACTCCCCTCGTTTTTAATATCCTCTTACCTCGTACAAAAAGATTTTCAAAAATAAAAGGAAGTGAGTTTTTTTTTTATTTTCTTTTAAAAATAATGTTTATTACCACCATTATTAACTACCTGATGAGACATTTTTCTTTCAATGTCGAAACAATGTACAATTTTGTAGTAGATTGTAGTTTGTACAGTTCCTAAAGCATGATGACGAATATATATATAAATATTTTCTAGACATATGCTATTAAATATAAGAGACAATGAATGTCTATTATGTTTAATCATGAGCCGTTCTAAACGTCGTATTTTTGCTTTAATTTAAGTTGAAAATAAAGACAAAAATTCTCCAACAAACTTAGAAGCAAAAAAAATTATCCAAATGTTGGAGAATTTTTGTCTTTATTTTCAACTTAAATTAAAGCAAAAATACGACGTTTAGAACGGCTCATGATTAAACATAATAGACATTCATTGTCTCTTATATTTAATAGCATATGTCTAGAAAATTACTTGCTGCCTCGATATACTATATATAAATATATATATATATATATCTGTGTGTGTGCGTGTGTGTGTGTGTGAAATATATATATATATATATATATTTCACACACACACATATATATATATATGCAATTTGTTATTGTAACAAAGTTGTGGAACTCGTAGGTTTTTTAACCCGTTGTTCATGCATTTACTTGTATAGAGAGTGCTCGATATAAACGTAGAGCATTATATTGTAATAGTTGTTACAATGGTTTATAAATTCATAGTATCACTACACAAAAATTTTCGAGTTTCGAAGCTACCTATGCAATTTGTTATATATATTATATTATTTATATATTATATATGCGCGGTACTTATTTAAAAGCGCTCAATATCAGTGATAGAGCTGACATATTCATATAGATAGATGTGAGTTTGTAACCCTGGGTTTCACGCTCTTGCGATCGTCAGACAAACTGATTAATTTTTAAAAAAATTAGCTATATGTAGGGCTGCGTATATTGGTGTATTCTGTGGAAGTGTGAGGAAAATTGGGAGGAAAATTTGTCGTCGTGACAAACTCAGACATATACACACTTGTACACCCATTGACGTACGCAGACACATACACACGCGCGTCTGTCCACCGGGGCTCACACAAACATAACTATATGCAAACCGTATGGGGCTTGGCATAGATATGTCTGCCGTTGCGTACATACATATGCATTTGATTGTTGTATTCAAATAGTGTAGCGATGTCAACGCGCAGACGATTGTCGATTTCTCTACTCTGAACAATATCTTCTCGTATATATGTACATATGATGTGGTCTGTGTGAAACTATGATAGGTCAATTGCTATTATTTTTAATTATTTAAGGCTGTATTGTTATTTTAAAGTCGGTTAATAGCTTGTTTTTTGGTGGTTGCACATATTTAAATGGTAGAAATTCTAATTTGTAAAGTTTATTAGTTTTAATGTAGTGGTATTAATTTTACTGCGGCAGAGAGGAGTAATTTACGTTAATGATGATTGCGGACTAATAAGTCAATAGTAATTTTGGGGTGAGATTGATAATGATAACAGTTGTGGTAGCAAATAGTTATTGTAAAGCAGTAGTAGTGATTAGTAATTGTGGTGGAATGATAATAACAATAAATGCAATTATTATGATGGTAATTTGAACTAAAGAATAATTGATAGGATTATGATATCAGCGGTTCTCTTTTTTTTTTTTTTATCCGTTTGATATAAATTGTGAAAATAGGTATTTATTTTCATGTCTGCATTTGAAAATTATTTCTGATCTTATGTTTAGTAAGTTCTTTTGTGGGGTATGAGATATAATTGCTACTTTTTCATGTAGACAAAGTAGCCATTTTTGTAATATTGTTGTAGGAAGGTGCTTTTTTCAATATTTTCCAGTTTATTGTTGGTGAAATATTTTTGTCTTTTAGATGTCATACATATGTGGATAGTGTAGTGCTGTTCGAGTATTTTCTGTTTTAGAATGGAAGATTGTGGTTGTTTTTCTTTTCTTAAATGATCCCTCAGTGGTACCGATGTAGTACATTGTGCTGTTAGCACGTACCTTGGCTTTATATACTATGTTTGTTGGCAATTTCTCTGGAGTGGACACGTAGTTCCATTTTTGCAGTTGCATTGAGGTTCTTTGGTTGCAATATTGTAGAATGTGTATTTTTTATTGTGGCTTTGTATTATTTGTGTTATATTTTTTGTGCGGTTGTAACTGATTTTGACGTTATTTTTGTTGAATATTTTGGCTAATTGGTTTGTCACCGGGAAGTGTTTTTCTATTAAGTTCAGGAATGTCTTACTAATGTTTGTTTTGACGGTTTTGTTGTATGGTGGATTAAACCAGATAATATTTCTTTTTCTGTTTTTGCGTTTTCGTTGCAGAGGTGTATATTGTAGTTGTTGTTTGTATCCACGTTCTTTTAGTGCTTCGTCGTATGCTGTCTTTTGTTATTGAAAATGTGCATGTTAGATGAGTTTTCAGATAGTCTGCGGCTGATTGATATGGGTATCTGTTTGATGATTGAAGGTGGGTGGTTGGAGGATGTGTGTACGTAAGTTGGATTGTCATTATCTTTTCTGTATGGTTCGTATGTATTGCTGTCCAAGTTAAGAGTGACGTCTAGTTTTTGTACCTGCTTTTATTTCTATTTTGAATCCAATAGATTTTAGGGCGTTTACTATTTTTTCCTGAATCTATCTAATTTGGGACTATTGGGTTCTCTTATCAGGTCCGTCATCTCTGTATAGTCCTGTGTCATTTTCCTCAAGGATTCTGGCTAGGTATGAGAGAATGAGTATGACTACTAATTCGCATGTTTTTGCTCCATCGTAGCTACCCATTGTTACATGAAACAGGTTATATATAATTCCATGAATAAGTTTTTTTTTATTTCAATTCCTTTTCTTCTTTTGATTTTTTCAACATCAGTTCTCGTTGCGTCTTTCATTTTATTATTTGTCGTTTTTTTTTTAATCAATTTTTTATTCCCAACCTTCATTTTAATGGTTTCTATATTCGCAACCACCGCTTTTGATCTTTGTTATTTTTTTCTGCTCTCTCTCTCTCTCTCTCTCTCTCTCTCTTTCTCTCTCTCTCTCAGACTTTTCACTTCTCTTCTTTCTCCACGTTGTCTTCAAGCCTTTCCATATTTTGTCTTTTCTACTTTTCACTTTCTCTTCACATTCTCGGTCTGCCCTTTACTCTTGAATTCCTTCTTTCCCTAAAACCTCTTTCTCCCCCTTCCTTTTATTTGTGTGCTTCTCTTTCTCCTCTCTCTCGCCTACTTTTTCTCTTGTTCTTGTGTGTTTCTCTTGTATCTGGTTTTGTCTCTCTCGCTCTCTGCTTTGATTTTGTTATCTCTCTTGTCTCTTTCTGTTTTGTTTTTGAGTGTCTATTCTCCTTTTTGTTTCGTTTTTTATTTATCGCTCCCTCTCTTTGAGTTGTTTTTGTATGTCTATCCCCACTTCCTGTTTTCTGTTTGTGTGTCTCTCTCCCCATTTTCTTTTTGTGCGTGTGTATATCTCGCTCTTTCTTTTTCTTTTTTGTTTAGTTTTTTGTTTTCTGTTTAGTTTTTGTGTCTCTCTCCATTTCTATTTGTCTTTGTGTGTGTCTTTCTCCCAGCTTCTGTTTTTATTTTGTGTGTGTGTGTGTCTCTCTCTCTCTCTCTCTCTCTCTCTGTTCGTGTTTTGTATTTTGTGTCTCTCTACTCCTTTCTGTTTAGTTTGTGCGTCTCGCTCCCACTGTCTGATTTCTTTTTGTGTGTCACCCTCCCACTTTCTTTTTTGTTTTCGTGTGTCTCTCTTACCACTTTCTATTTAGTTTCTGCGTTTTTCTTTCACCTTTATAATTTTGTGTGTGTCTCTCTCTTTCTTTCTCGTCTGTTTTGTTTTCGTCTCTCTCTTTCTCTCTCTCTCTCTCTCTCTCTCTCTCTCTCTCTGTTTTGTTTTTGTCTGTCTCCCCACTTACTGTTTTGGATTTCACTTTCTCCTCCATTTCTGTTTTACCTTGTCGACGTCTCTCACCTCCGTATTGTTTTGTATTTGTAGTGTGGCTCTCCTCTCACTTTGTATGTTTTATTTTTATCTCTCTTCTTTTTCTCGGTTTTTTTAAAATTTTTTTTGTTGTTGTTTATCCTCCCTTTTACCCTTCTTCCTAAATTTTTGCCCGTATTCCTCTTTAAGCGACTCCGTTTTGTCTTTTTTTGCTTCTTCCCCTTTTCCTTTCCCGATTATCTCCGCCTCATATCGTTTCATTTCACCATTTTGAATCGGTTTTTTTCTTTTAATTTTTTACGCTTTCTTTAATTTTCGCTTTGTACCTTTTTGTTTTCTTTCGTTCGACTAATCAACCCGCTTTAGTTACGTATCTATTTTCCCCTTCCACCTTTCATCTTTCACCTATTTTTGCTTCCATCACCAGTCAGGTCATTCATTATTTGACTTTGTTTCTTCAGGTGACTAAAAAAAAAAATATAAATGAATAAAATAAAATAAAATAAATAAATAATAAAAAATAAAAAATAAAAAAGATGCAAGAATTTCATTTTTGACGAAATAAAGCTACCTAAGTAAAGAGACCTAAGTAAGCAAAGCAACAACCCACTCCCCGTTACACACTCCTTCTATATACTTACGCCCATTCATTACCATTTTGTTAGATTGGATTGAGACGACAGACTTAATGATAATACAATATAACCCGGATATAAGAGACCAGGATATAAGAGAATATGGGATATAAGATAGGTTTTCTCTACTTACGCCCATTCATTACCATTTTGTTAGATTGGATTGAGACGACAGACTTAATGATAATACAGTATAACCCGGATATAAGATACCCGGATATAAGAGAAACCCGGATATAAGATATATTTCTCTGGTCCCAAATTAGAGTCTGTGGTAATGTATATAAAATAGACCAAACCCGGATATAAGAGAAACCCGGATATAAGATATATTGTCTCTGGTCCCAAATTAGAGTCTGTGGTAATGTATATAAAATAGACCAAGCCCTGATATAAGAGAAACCCGGATATAAGATATATTTTCTCTGGTCCCAAATTAGAGTCTGTGGTAATGTATATAAAATAGACCAAACCCTGATATAAGAGAAACTCGGTTATAAGATAGATTTTCTCTGGTCCCAAATTAGAGCCTGTGGTAATGTATATAAAATAGAACAAACCCGGATATAAGATAACTTTTATCCGGTCCCGGCAACTCTCTTATATCAGAGTTACACGATGTAATGTATGTGTATAGAGGAAGATGCAGACGTAGGTATACAGTAATGATAAAAAAAACAAAATCGTATTGTATTGACTATACAAACATATCAATAATAAACGTCCTGGGCATGACGATATACTACATCTGGCAGCAAGGCATCTGATCGGAAGGTTTTGAGGAGTGTGGCACCACATCTTAATTTTTGTTGTTCGCAAGTCCATTATAACCCGGAGTGGTAGTACTTGCCAGGGTCCCAGCTATGGGCAAATAATTAACTCCAAACTGGGACAAAAACACTATAAAAATAATTTTATAGTAAAAAATATCAGCAATACATTTTTGGATAAAAATATTACCAGCATCTATATATATATACGTTAAGTTTACGGCATATCAACATCTCAATAGTTTATTTAATGCCGACAATATTTTTTACAATAGATTCGTATAAAGAGAATAAGTATACGTATCGTTCATTCAGCAATGAATTAGAGCACTCTCAGCTATTGGGCGTGTATAATGATAATATACACGCTAAAGAGTCCGCCTTCTTCTACCGAGCGCCCGTAGCTCAGAGGTAGAATGCCCGACTGACGCAAATTCGGTCGGGTTATAATCCGGGGTTAAAAAGCAATCAGAGTTTAACCGTACTGATGAGCTGTGATAAAGCGAAACAGATATGTCTGAGGATGACTATTTACGTTCTCACACCCTGGAAGAATGGTAGACATTGAAAAACAGTAGCTACTCTGGCATCTACGCATCGTTCATTCAGCAATGAATTAGAGCACTCTCAGCTATTGGGCGTGTATAATGATAATATACACGCTAAAAAGTGTGCCTTCTTCTACCGAGCGCCTGTAGCTCAGAGGTAGAATGGCCGACTGACTCCAGTTAGGTCGGGTTTCAATCCTGGGTTAAAAAGCAATCAGAGTCTAACCGTACTGATGAGCTCTAATACAGCGAAACAGATCTGTCTGCGGATGATATATATATATATATATATATCCAAGTGAATAAACAGTAATTTATACATGTTCTAAACTATAATATGATCTTGAAAAGGACCCCAATCTGTGGTGGACTGGGTTAAGAAATGGTTCGTGAATTTTAATGCGTCCAAAACGAAGCTGCTATTTGTTAACCACCATAGTCAGTCAGTCAAGTGCCATGCGTGATACACGCTTGGGCGATCATGTCTCGAAAGAGACACGACTGACTGGGCAGAAGATTATCCTGCAGTAGATTGCCATTACTTTCTGCGGTAGACTGGTTACCCGCCAAGGCTATAGAACCCAATCTGTCCTATTATTTAACCCATAACTGGAGGGAAGTGATGGATTAATACCTTTCCCAAGGATATTTGCGCGTAAGTGAATGCAAGGAATTCAATTGGAATTTGAACTCGGCTCCTCGATTTCTCGTTCCGAGTCGATATCCACTGCACCTCAACGCACATAGACAATCACTGAAATGATTCCAATATAACTGAAAACGGAGAGAAAGAGATGCTGGTTTAGGGAGTCATTTTTAAAATTTTAAAGTAGCCATATTCACGGAAATATACGGTGTTAATTTTTCACAATAAAAAGGGATTATCACATTAGTATTTTTTACGAACCAATAAAGAATTATTTCAGATCGTTTCGATATTGTTTAGCTCTTGACAATGAAATAACACAATCTGTCCTGCTGTTTAACCTATAGTGGGAGGGAGAAGAGAGGGATTAATACCTTTCCCAGGGATATTTACGTAAAAGTGAATGCAACGAATGATTCAATTGAAATTCGAATTCAGCGTTATTGAAAAATCGAAGACTAAAAACGAATACCTTGTAAAAGAACACAATAAATTGTGGTAGTTCTTCCACTGCGTGTTCTTTTTAGACGTCGGGGTTCACCAATGTGGTAGGACGGGTCACCAATGTGGTAGAAGGTGAGATAGAAAGATAAAGATAATAATAATAACGATCACTTGACGTTTGTCAAGAGACGTGTTAATAGGATCGTCTCCTTCTCTCTGGCGTCAAGCGAACTTGCCCGTCTTTTATTCTGTTTGTGGGGCTCGAAAACGTCATTTGGGAATTCACTCCCGGATGTGATTCTGGCCTTTCCATTGAACGACAAAGAAACTTTACGTCGGCTCGCGAAAAGATCCGTAAAATAATTTGTTTCTGAGAATTAAAGATTATTTGAATTTTGTTCTTAAGATGATTCTTAGTTTTCTATTGGCCGAAAAACATTTCACATCAAGGTGTGAAATTTCTCGAGTTTTGTTTTGGAGTCGCTTTTGCGTGTGTACTAAGCAAAGTTTGTAAATTCGAGTCCTTTTTTTGAATTTCTAACAAAATCAATGAGTCAGTGCTTAGCATTTGGATTTTAAATCTAGATTTTGTTTTGTTCACTACAAAATAATGTAAAGAAAATCCCGGATATAAGAGAGATTTTCTCTGTGGCAGTCAGTTAGTCAGTTAAGTGCCACACGTGATACACACTTTGAGAGATCATGTCTTGAAAGAGACATGACTGACTGGGCAGAAGATTATCCCGCAATAGGATGCCATTGCTTTCTGTGGTAGACAGGTTGCCAACCAAAACTAGAGAACCCAATCTGTCCTGCTATTTAAGCCATGGTTGGAGGGAAAAGAGTCGGATTTTATTATTATATTAATAAGTATTAATTAGTGGGGGATCAGTTTATTACTTCGTAACAATATAAAACCTATCTCCCACTTTATGACCAGTAGGAGGTTTACTTATTTCTCCAACTGTTATATTCAGTCAGTCAGTTAAAACTAAACAATATCGAAACGATCTGAAATAATTCTTTATATGCGCTATATACACAATAAATAATGTAAATATATGCGCTATATGCAAAGCAGATAATGAAACAAACTTTAGACAGAGCGAATACTTTAAATCAAATAAATAATATAATCAACCCACGAAAAAAAAAAAACAATCTAAATAGATAAAGAAATTAAGTAAATAATAAACAAATTAAGTACGAAACACAAATGATTGCAATAATAAGCAACAAAAAATAATTAAGTAATCAGCATTTCGGATCACTGTGTCGGGCCAGTAAGTTTTTCTTGTCATCTTGCACTTGTACAAATCTACCATTCGTCCATGCGTTGAATACTGCTGCCACATCTGGTTGGGTGCCCGTGCTATTCACCTCGGGGTTCGTGACAAAATCCAACGGAGAATCTGTAATGTGATCAATACCAACTTGGCAGCTCGACTGCAGTCGCTCTCTCACCGGCGTGACGTGGCTTCCTTGTGCCCTTTTTACAAATACTTTCACGGCTTCTGCTCCAATGAACTTAGCTCACTAGTGCCCCTATGTATGAATTTACACGAGCTACTAGACTAGTAACTAGCCCCCCACCCTTTTACAGTGAAACCGATAAAATGTAACCGCAATTTCTACTCTAACAGCTTCTTTTCTCGCACTTCCCACTATTGGAATATATATATATATATATATGCGGGAAGTGCGAGAAAAGAAGCTGATGGAGTAGAATTTGCGTTTACAATTTATCGATTTCACAGTAAAAGGGTGGGACCTAGTTGCTAATCTTGTTGTTCGAAGAAATTCATATATAGGGGGCACCAGTGAGCTAACTTCATCGGAGCAGAAGCCGTGAAAGTATTTGTAGAAGAGGCACAGGGAAGCCACATTGCGCCAGTGAGAGAGTAACTGTATCTTAGCTGCCAAGTCGGGATCGATCACATAACAGATTCTCCGTTGGATTTTCTCAAGGACACCTAGGTGGATAGCAGGAGCACCCGACCAGATATACAAGCAGGATTCAATGCACAAGCGGATGGTAGATTTATTTATGTGCAGGATTTTTTCAGACGGGAAAATCTTCCTGGCCCTACACAGAGAAACGACTTTCTTAGCAGCGGATTTAACTATGGATTCTATATAGTTATTCCGCTTGAGGTCTGATGTGAGAGTTAACCCGAGGAGGCACGGTGTAAAGCCTGTTCGGGAGTGGGGTGGGGAGAAAATAGTTAAAATCAGCTTTCTATGCTTACTTACAGGCCACGTCAACTTGTGGCAGTCAGTCAGTCAGTTAAGTGCCATACGTGATACACACTTTGAGAGATCATGTCTTGAAAGAGACATGACTGACTGGGCAGAAGATTATCCTGCAGTAGGTTGCCATTGCTTTCTGCGGTAGACTGGTTGCTAGCCAAGGCTATAGAACCCAATCTCTCCTATTATTTAACCCGTAACTGGAGAGAAGAGACGGATTAATACCTTTCCCAAGGGTATTTGCGCGTAAGTGAATGCAATGAATTCAACTGGAATTCGAACTCGGCTCTCCGATCTCTCGTTCCGAGTCGATATCCACTGCGCCACAATCGGTGAGACGCGCCTTATAGATGCAGCGGAAAAGATTAGCAGGGAAAGCGAAATGATTGAAGAAATTTAGAAACAGTTTTGTCTTGAAAGAGACATGACTGACTGGGCAGAAGATTATCCCGCAATAGGATGCCATTGCTTTCTGTGGTAGACAGGTTGCCAATCAAAGCTATAGAACCCACTCTCTCCTGCTATTTAAGCCATGGTTGGAGGGAGAAGAGTCGGATGTTATTATTATAATAATAATTATTAATTAGTCGGGGATCAGTTTATTACTTCGTAACAATGGAAAACCAATCCCCCACTTTATGACCAGTAGAAGGTTTACTTATTTCTCCAACTATTATATTCAGTCAGTCAGTTAAGTGCCATATGTGATACACGCTCTGGGAGATCATTTCTCGAAAGAGACATGACGGACTGGGCAGAAGATTATCCCGCAGTAGATTGCCATTGCTTTCCGTGGTAGACTGGTTGCCAGCCAGTGAGAAACTCTTTCTTTTACTTGCTTTTCCTGATAGCTACAATCTCCAAGAGTTTAAATACAACGTTAATTGCTATCTTTTATCTCCCTGATTCCCATCTTTCTCTTATCATTTCTCCGACGACCCCTGTATCTTGTTCTTTCTTTCCGCTCCCCTCTCATGTACCCCCCTGCGCACCAGTGGCAATACTACCTTGTTTGGGGTGAAACGATTATAAATAAAATAAAATAAAATAAAATAAATAAACTATTAGTAAAAGTTTAACTCTTTATATATGTTTGTTAAAGTTAAACCTGTCCTATTATTTAACCCATAACTGGAGGGAAGAGATGGATTAATAATTTTTCCAAGGGTATTTGTGCGTAAGTGAATGCAAGAAATTCAACTGGAATTCAACGTCTCCCCAATTTGTCGTTCCGAGACGATATCCACAGCACCACAACGAAGAAAAGCTTAGAATTGCTGAGACCAGTCCTGGCATGCTAAGACAAACTTTGTACCCAGTTACCACGTTAGCGGAGGCTGGGTAATTTTTGACCAATGACCCGAGCGTCCGCACTCAGATTCCCCACTTTAAAAACCGACCTTGTGTTACAACTTGCACAGGCCAGGCGGTCCCCCGGGAAACAAATACTTGAGTTCGCACTACCCTATTGCACTAGAGGGTTGAATCGAGACCAGCGCAATCGACAGTTGCGGGGAAGCGGGAAATTTTTATCCCTAACCCGAGGTGTCATGATAGCATACTAAGCGACTGAGCGTAAGATACGACCTGCAAACTTTCAAGCTAAAATGTAGGTTTTAGGTTATATTCACCATACAAAATGATTCCCTCATATTTTAAGATGTATTGAACTTAATTAAATAAATTCAGTAAGCATATACTTTCTTTTCACTCAAACTCTAAGGAAAAAAACATTTTACAGTGTGTGACGATAATTTGGTTTTACTGTTGATATGCAATCATAGCACATATTAAATAAGGTAAAGATACTTTTCTTAGGCTACACTTTTATTATAATAATGTCAATTAAGTTCTTTCAGTAGAAAATACTTATGTCGCTAGTTACCAAGACAGGGGTTAGCCTTTTGTCAAAAACCTCTTATGCTAACAACATACCATAAACCACAATATATAAGGGTTATATTTTATACCTGGAGTGGCGGCTCAATCCTGAATAAAATGTTAGAAATTTGAATTTTTGCCACATCTTTGTCCTTTCTCAACAAGAAATCTAAACTTATTTATAAATGGAAATTTGTGTGTGTGTGTGTGTGTGTGTGTGTGTGTGTGTGTGTGTGTGTGTGTGTCCGTTACTTATAGACTCCGAAACGGCTGAGCCGATGTTTTGGAAAATTTACACAGTTGTACTATAAGCGTCTGCGAGTGTTCTTAGCTAGGTTTGGTGTCGAGGTTCCCCCCGATAAATATCGAAAATCGATAATCGAAAAAATCGGGTTATAGAAGGAGTGGTCCGATTTTAATCAAGTTTGATACACTCATAGACAAAGACATAAGAAACGATATTCAGAATTTTCAAGGTTACAGTTCTTAGAATAGTGCAGAAAATCGATAATATATATATATAAAAGGCAAGATATTTGTGCGTGTGTCTGTTTATCTGCCTGTATGTTTGTATTTTTTTCAGCCCTTTTATTTTAGTTTTTGCTTCGGGTTTGGCTCTAAGTAGGTATAATTGTAGTTCTTAGTCTCAGCCATGATACCATTTACTCAGAGGACTTATTTAGCCTTCAAAATTCAGTTTACGACGAAAAAAACTTATTTGATATCGATACCAGTAAATCAAAATTTAACTTACATCCATTCATTTTTCTTTCAGTCTACGGTTTCGCTTTAACTGGAAACAACTATTGCTTTTTAATCTTTCGTGCCAACGTCCAAAGAGTCTGAGCTCCATGACCATGGATTAATTTTAAAGCTTTTATTACACCCGAGCAACGCCGGGCTATACTGCTAGTAAATAATAAAGTGGGGTAACATTGGCGGGTGGGATAAGAGAGAAATTTTTATTTCACAATTTTTGTATTACTGATGAAATCTATTAATTTTAGGATAGTTGTTTGCTCTAATTAGGGTTGTACATGTTTTGCAGATGGCTGTTTCTTGAAAAAAGATATGGCCGTGTCCAAAAATTCCAGTCTTTATTATATTAATGTGAATTAAGTTGTTTCAATAGAAAATACTTGTGTTGTCGTGTTATCAAGGCAGGGGTTAGCCTATCGTCGAAAATCTCTCATGATTATTGGAGTAGATAGACTAAACAATCGCCCGGTTTACACTCCACCCACATCTATTGAACAGGTGAAGAGGCTCATCCCTTGTTCCTGTTTAGGATGCGGTTTCCGGTTTTCTCTTTTCTAATCTTTTCACTTTGTTTTTTGTTTTTTTCTTTCAATTGGAGTAGATAGACTAAACTATCGCCCGTTTCACACTCCACCCACGTCTATTGAACAGGTGAAGAGGCTCATCCTTTCTTTCTTGTTTAGGATGCGGTTTCCGGTTTTCTCTTTTCTAATCTTCTCACTCTTATGTATGTAGCCCCCTGCACATCAGTGGCGTTACCGTCTTGTTCGGGGTGATATGATTAAAAAAATAAAAAAATAAAAAATAACAACTTACCGAAAACCACAGGATTTAAGGTTCACATTTTATATCTGGAGTTGTCCTATATTTTCTATTTTCTATTTATAGTTCTAGGCTGCACCACCCTCTTGCATTGAAGGGGCGAATCAGTGGTCGCCATCGAGGCCAGCACAAATGAGAGTTGCGGGAACCGGGCAATTTTTATCCCTAACCCGAGTGTACGCACTCAGGTGTCATGCTAGCATTCAAAGCGATTGGATGTATATTACGGCTTGCAAGTTTTCAAGTTAAAATGTATTGTGCTGAATTAAATAAATTCAGTAATCATATACTTCCTTTTCGCTCAAACTCTAAGGAAAAAACAGTTTACAGTGTGTGACGATAATTTGGTTTTATTGTTGATATGCAATCATAGCACATATTAAATAAGATACTTTTCTTTTCTAATTTTGGATTTCTCTCTTAACAAATATGGGTTTTATTGTTGTCGTGTAATTACAGCACATATTATATAGGGTGTCCATAAAGTTCGTGTGCACTTTAAAAAATTTATAACTTTATTTGTATTTGCGATAAAAATAATTTGTGAAAAGATTAGAAAGAAGTAAATCTATATTTTTTTAAGGATTTATTGAAATTTTATTTAAGTTTCCACATGTCCTCCATCATTAGCAATACAAAGGGTAATACGATTTTGCAGTTCACGGAAAACATTTGCCAACTGATTTACAGTAATGCCTGAAATCACTTTATTTATTTTAGCTTTCAAATCTTCTAATGAACTACGTTTGGTTGCATACACAATTGTTTTCACATGTCCCCATGAAAAATCTAATGGAGTCAAATCTGGTGAATGTGGAGGCCAATAAAATGGTCCACTCCTTCCGATTCATCTGTTTACTTATCTAAAAATTAATGCAAATTTTGTGGTAAAGAATTATTCAATAACTATACTTAAAAACTAGGTACATTAAACTTTATGACATTTTTTACATATTATTTCTATCACAAATACAAATAAAGTGATAAATTTTTTAAAGTGCATACGGACTTTATGGACACCCTGTATTTTAAATCTTATTAATATTTCTCAAATAAGTTGCAAAAAAGTATATTTTATTTTTGGAAGACATTTTAATTTCATTGTGTTGAAAGGGCTATTTTTAGGTCGCTAATCAGCTATTCTAGAAAAAAATATTAAAAAATCGATTTTAATCAATACAATTGCTGTTTTTAAAAACAGAGTATTTTATTTAATGGAAATAGTAAAATTAATCTGTTAGCGTTCAATTAAAGTTAAAATGGTCCACCCCTTCCAATCCATCTGTTTACTTATCAAAAAATTGTTGCAAATTTTATGGTAAAGAATTATTAAATAACTATACTTAAAAACTAGATACATTAAAATTTATAACATTTTTTACAGATTATTTCTATCACAAAAATGCAAATAAAGTTATAATTTTTTTTAAAGTGCACACGGACCTTATGGACACCCTGTATATACATTTTGTGGAGCGAATTCCCGCATGGGTGCATCTCTGAACACTTTAAACCTAACATCTGCAAATCAATGATCAGACGTTATCTATCCTCATAATCTTCACTTCTTACCACCTTCTCTATCACTCATATCTCACACCTCATTCACCATAATCATATCAACTGTAACACTATCTTGAGTGACTCACTAGTGACTTGATTCTTGTTTTGGGTAAAAATGAGTAAAAAGAACAAGCAAAACACAGCAACCATTGTGGTAGATGTAGTATTAGTTTAACATAAAATTAATATGTTAATAATAGTGAAACCTCTGGGCTCAGTTTCGGCAATTAATCTGTATGTTCTGCTTCAGTGCAGATAGGAAATCTAATAGGTTAGCGGATGTTAAACACGCCTTTAAAAATCAAACCTTTTTTTAAATAGGTTTACTAACCAAAAATAATTTACTAGCCTAATGTAATAAAAATAATAATTATTCAGTGACGCGATTGATGACAGTTATTGTATATTTCCATGTTATTCAAGTTGATCCTAGTTGAGTACCAAAACATGTTACAACTCGCTACTGTGTTGCTAAATACTGCAGTAAACTTAATTTTTCTTAAACCTCCTGGACCATGACGACTAATTTGTTTAGTAGCAGGCGTGGAAAATAATCTATTTCAATAGATTACAACAATTACTATTGAACAAATTCAGAAAACTCTTATAAAAATGTACAGTCATTGCTTAGTTTGTTCATGACTAAATCAAGTCGGGCACAAGGTAATGCTCCTAGTAAGGAACGGAAACACATAGTACGGTGTCTGTCTAACGAATATACTGTCCGTCACATAATTAACAGCGTATGTTTCTACGTTTTCTTTATAAAAAAAAAAACTAGCAGTATAGCCCGGCGTTACACGGGTGTAATGAAAGCTTTAAAACTAATCCATGGTCATGGAGCTCAGACTCTTTGGGCGTTGGCACGAAAGACTAAAAAGCAATAGTTGTTTCCAGTTAAAGAGAAACCGTAGACTGAAAGAAAAATGAATGGATGTAAGTCAAATTTTGATTTATTGGTATCGATATCAAATAAGTTTTTTCGTCGTAAGCTGAGTTTTGAAGGCAAAATTAGTCCTCTGAGTAAATGGTATCATGGCTGAGACTAAGAACTACAATTATACCTACTTAGAGCCAAACCCGAAGCAAAAACTAAAATAAAAGGGCTGAAAAAAATACAAACATATAGGCAGATAAACAGACACACACAAACATCTTACCTTTTATATATATATATATATATATATATATATATATATATATATATATTATCGATTTTCTGCACTATTCTAAGAACTGCAACCTTGAAACTTCTGAATATCGTTTCTTATGTCTTTGTCTATGAGTGTATCAAATTTGATTAAAATCGGACCACTCCTTCTATAACCCGATTTTTTCGATTATCGATTTTCGATATTTATTGGAGGGAACCTCGACACAAAACCTAGCTAAGAACACTCGCAGACGCTTATAGTACAACTGTGTAAATTTTCAAGAAAATCGGTTCAGCCGTTTCGGTGTCTATAAGTAACGGACACACAGACAGAAAGACAGACAGACACAGACACACACACACACACACACACACACACACACACACACACACACACACACAGACAAAGTTCGATTTATAAATAAGTTTAGATAAAGTTCGCATAAAGAGTTAAGTTACGCTAACTGTTACGTGATATCTTCTTCTTTATTATGGGTCATAGGCGATCATGGCCCTCCACGTTCCCCTATCCTTTGTCGCTCTGAAATCTTTTCCCCTTAGTATCTCTCCCAAAACCATCCACTTGCTCAAGCTTATCAAGCATGTTCGCGTTGCTTCCTCCTGCCTCTTTCCCTATATCCGTCCTGTGGGTATTAGATTCTCCAACCCTCCTTCCTCAGCTGTTAAGTATAAGTTTCTTTTTCGTTTGCATCCATTCCAGACCCTTCTCGTTTCTCACATATTTGGCCCATGGTATCCTCAGCATCCCTCTGTTGCTTCGAATATCTCCTTCATTTTTGAGGAGATCGTCCAGCATTTGCTGCCATGTAGGAGGACAGATATCACATAACAATCCAGTACTCTTTACAACGAAGTCTTCCTGTCTCTTAATACTCAGTTTAGCTTTGGAAATGCGTCTTTGGTCATGCCAATGCGTCTTCGGATCTCAGTGTCGCACTTCCCGTCCTCTGTCAGAACACTTCCCAGGTATTTAAGTTTCTGTACGAGTTTTATTTTAGTATCCTCGACCTATAGTTGGTATTTTAGGCTTCTCTTTTTGCTGATGACCAGGCATCAGTCAGTCAGTTAAGTTCCACAGTAAAAATCGCTTGGGCGATCATGTCTTTTTCGAGACATGACTGACTGGGCAGAAGATTATCCCGGAGTAGGTTGCCATTGCTTTCTGCGGTAGACTGGTTGCCGACCAAGGCTATAGAACCCAATCTGTCCTGCTATTTAACCCATAACTGGAGGGAAGAGACGGATTAATACCTTTCCCAAGGGTATTTGTGCGTAAGTGAATGTAATGGATTCAACTGGAATTTGAACTCGGCTCCCCGGTTTCTCGTTCCGAGCCGATATCCACTGTACCACAACGCACATCCAGGCATCAGTTCTCCTATTCATATAGGAGAACTGATGCCTGTAAACAATGTAGAGTTAGTACAGTGTAGAGTTAGTGTAGAGTTGGTGTACAGTTCTGTAAATTAAAGCACTTTCACTATGAAGGGTGGTGCTTTAGTTTACAGAACTGTACGGAAATTTACAGAATTGTACGGAAATTTACAGAACTGTAAGACGTTTACAGAGCTGTAAGAAGTTTACAGAGCTTTACGGAATTTAGATGACGTGTTGAATTTTCCTTTATACATATATATATATATAATTCATTTGTTATAGTCATCAAAAAAGAATAAAAAGATTAATATTATTTATAGTCATAAAAAGTCACTTTTCCTACCTGTTCTTTTATTCTATTTATATATATATATATATATATAGGCGAAGCATCATCAGCTTCAGTCTTTTAATGTACAAAAAGTCCTTTGTACAACAAAGACGGAAGCTGATGATGGTTAACCTGAAATAAGCCTATATTTCCGATTTGCCATGAAATAACGGGCCTTCCTTAATTTTTCTTATATTTGCTCTATATGTATTTATATACATATATATTTGGAGCTCTCTTAGAGAGTTATCCTACCACTGTATGTACAGGATACTCCTTGGGGTTCTTCTTTACCTACACCACTTGCTGATATATATATATATATATATATATATATATATATGTTCCAGAATTATCCCTTTGAATTCTTTGCTATTTAGTCTAACATCCCTGAAGAAGCGTTGGCCGAAAGGCAGCCTAGGTCCGATTATTATAAAAAAAAACAAAATGAGCACAACATTATGTTTATTCAGATCTGTATGCTTGTTCTGTGTTATCAAGTCATTATTACTATATATATATATATATATATATATATTGCTTCTAGCCAGAATTGAAACCCGACCGAATTGACATCAGTCGGCGATCCTACCTCTGAGCTATGGGCGCTCGGTAGAGGAAGGCGGACCATAGCATGTTATATACAATGTAAACACACGCCAGTAGCTGAGATTGTTCAAATTCATTATTGTGTATTTAAGCAGTATGCCTTCTTTTATCCAGGTTTCATTTAACAATAACGGACAGTTGCAGTGGTTAAGTTTTTTGTATAATTTTTCATGTGATGTTATTTTCTTTTTCAGTACACATATTATATCATTTAGATACACATTATCAAAGTTCCAAATCCTATCTGTAACATATTCGTCGATAATACAAATATAATAGAATAATCTACACGTAAACGAAAGACTAAGAATAATGGAGGCCTTAGTAATGAAAAAAGAAAAAGCCAACACTCAACAATATCGATTATAAACACGGCCGCAATGTGCTGACCATGTTTGGAAAATAAAACATTCTTATAACTCTTCATACATACATGAAAGAATCTATGTATTCAGTTAAAAGTTAAAGAAAATTAATCCTTGATAATGGATATATAAACGTATAGCCGAAAGCGGTTGGATAAATAAAACTTTCGCACAATGTTTATATGATTTATGTTCAGAAAAGAAAAACAAAAAGATCACATGAAAAATTATATTAAACCAGAGAAAAAACTTAATCACAGCACTTGTCTGTCATTTTTTAATGAAACTTGCATATATATACATTTTTTTTTTCTAAACATATGCTGTTAAATATAAGAAACAATGAATGCCTATTATGTTTAATCATGAGCCGTTCTAAACGTCGTATTTTTGGTTTCATTTCAGTTGAAAATAAAGACAAAAATTCTCCAACATTTGGATAATTTTTTATTGATTTGCTTCTAAGCTTTATATATATATATATATATATATATATATATATATATATATATATATATAAACCTGCTCTTATCATTAAGATTGAGCCATCTAGAGGGGAAAATATTAAAAACAGAACCACTTCTACGATGTACGCATTGCTCTTCAGCAATGAATTGAGTTCTCCCGGTGACTGGTGTGTGTATACATCGCCTATATATAACACGCTAAAAGTTGCTCCTCTCTATCTCTCATTCCATGCGCCGAGAGCTTAGGGAGCAGGCAACTCGACTAACACCAAATTGGTCGAGTCTCGATTCCGGCGAGAAGCAAGTGGGTGTCTAGCCACACTGATGAGCTGAGATACAACGAAACAGGCTTGTATTTGGATGACTAATATATATATATATATATATACCATAATTGTTAACTACCTGATGAGACATTGTTCTTTCAATGTCTAAACAAAATGTACAATTTTGTAGTTTTTCACACGTTCTAACGTAATTATATATATTTCTCAGTATTGGAGATTAAACATTTATAAATATACACTGTGTGGGCATAACTTTCAACGCTGTATGGTGACTGTCAATTTTACGCTTCTATGCGATCATCATAACTAATCATTGCATTAATGCGTGAAACTGACAGTCATTCAGTACTGAAACCTATGTCCACAATGTCTCTCTCTCTCTCTCTCTCTCTCTCTCTCTCTCTCTCTATATATATATATATATATATATATATATATATATATAAATTAATTGTACATTGCGACACGGAAATTTCTGTTTCGAGATAGATTCTCTTCATCAGGCAATGTTTGATGTTGGTTGTACAAATGATTTATATATTAACCTCTATAATATTTATTATATTGAGCACTGAAATAAATGCCTGGGCACTCAAAATAGTAAAACCTTGAGTCCTCTTCACCTGGATTTATATATATATATATATTAATCGTATCACCTCGAGCTAGACGGTAACGCCACTTATGTGCAGGGGGCTACATAAGTGTAAAAAGATTAGATAAGAGGAGAATAAAGAGAAAGACGAACCCGTTCGAAAGAAGCAAGAGAAGGATGGGAATACATGTGCGATGACAGTTGCAAAGATGGAGTATATATATATAAATTTTTAGAATATATATATATATATATATATATATATATATATATATATATATATATATATTCTAACATTTTTTGAGATATTCAACAATTTCATGGGTAATACGTCAGACCCAAATGATACAATAGTTAATATTCAAAATCACTCTGTTCAATAAAATATTCAATATTACTCTGTTAAATTAAATAAATAAATTTAGCATTCGTCTCTATCGGAATTTACCTGATTAAATACCAAATATTCTACGTTATATATATATATATATATATATATATATATATATATATATATATCTGTGTGTGTGTGTGTGTGTGTGTGTGTGTGTGTGTGTGTACATTAATATTCACTAGATATATATTCATTCGGAAATCAGTTCATTAATCAGTTTATAATTCTACACCTTGGTTTCAAACTTTCAGTATCTTCAGGGGTTTTCTAAGAAATGTTGTTTAATTGTACTCTGATCAGAAAGGTAACAGGTAAGTCTACGGGAGAGCGTGGTTGTAGTAAAACCAATATATGTAGTGGGTTCCTAAGAAAAACATAGTCATGTAGGTAATATCAGACAGATTTTAGTCAACAATACAACAATCCTCACTCATACAAAGTAAAAAGAACCTTCAGATACTGGAGGCCATCTACATTAAATCCAAACAACTCACACTTAATAAAATCACGTTTAAATCTGGTCATAACACATTAGATTGCATTTAAATATATGGTTCTGGTATCATTTCGAGTTCTCACGCGGTGTGACGTCATAGAACCGCATTACAAATTTGCGAACTGCGTTTGCTTTTTTTGGTAACTGTCATTGTTGCTTAGCAAAGTTTTATGTCAACACAAGATAAAATCGTCGCTGATGGTAGATGTTTTTATGTTAACGTACTTGTAACCTCTCTGAAGATGGGTCATGTGAGCCGAAAGCTTAGAATCAACTTAAAAATATTATCCAAATGTTGGAGAAATTTTGTCTTTAATTTCACCTGAAAGTAAAGCCAAAATACGATGTTTAGAAAGGCTGATTATATATATATATATATATATATATATATATATATATATATATATATAATACTAATCTCAGTGAAACTAACACCAATTATAAGAAACTAAATCGCTAGAACTGGCGCTAACTTAACTATAATTTAATCGTCTTGAACACCCAGAAGAGAACCTCTTCTTAGGGCAAAGGTGGGGGATAAAAAAAGAAACAAACGGCGTACAAGTAAAAAACGTCGAGTACCCGTTAGAAAGAAAAAAAAACCCGAGACGAAACCATAACAATAAAGTGCTTGATACGAAAGTACGAAAGTACGAAAGTAGAGCTACAAATGCAAATAATCTAAACGTGAGCCCAAACCTAACGCGGTTACACACTACGGCTCTTCAGGGCATATGGCCTGAAGAACCGTAGTGGTAGGTTTTGGCTCACGTTTAGATTTTTTGTATATATATATATATATATATATATATATATATATATTATAAATTATATTTTAGAACATGTACATAATTATTCTATATATATTCGCTACGAAGGTACGTTCGTTTCAACACTGAAACTTCAATGTATCATCAGGCAGTGTGTAAAGTACTGGAAATCCTTTTTCTTTATATTTATTTAATTTTGGCAGAGATGTTGGTGGGTGGAGTTACTGATAGTGGAATAAGTCTTTGTAATATAACTAACCCCCACCAACACCTCTAACAAACCACTTTCTCCAAAAATTCCAACGGTCAAAGACTTATTCCACTATCAGTAACTTCACCCACCAACACCTCTGACAAAACTAAATAAATATAAAGAAAAAGGATTTCCAGTACTTTAAACACTGCCTGATGAGACATTGAAGTTTCAATGTTGAAACGAACGTACCTTCGTAGTGGTTATATATAGAATAATTATGTACATGTTCTAAAATATAATTCATAATAAATATTCACAGCTCTATATATTATATATCGAGCACTTTTTTAAATTAATGTTTTGGACGTTGTAAGAATTCTTCGTTCTGTAAGAGAGAATGTGTGATTATCAGTGTAAGAGACAATCCAACATGCAAATTACAAATTGGAGAGTCGAAAAATCAGTCAAGTTCCGAAATTTAAACATTTAGGAAGTGTTTTTTGTGGGACATATTCAATATGTCAATATGTCCCACAAAAAGCACTTCCTAAATGTTTAAATGTTGGCACTTGACTGATTTTTCGACTCTCCAATTTGTAATTTGCATGTTGGATTGTCTCTTACGCTGATAATCGCACATTCTCTCTTATTTCAATTAATAGTTAATCCTTTCTTCACGCATTCCTTTACGGCCTTCTTGGGAGTACTTGAAGGTTTTCTTTCTGTCGCTTCTGTTAACTGTGTCATCTGCTTGTTGTTAAAAATAACTGACTACGCTGTGTCGAAATGCAGTCGGAGCTAAAATACAAACGAGATTATTTACACACGCCTCGTTAGATTTTGCTGATTGGCATCACCCCACTCCTCAGAATAGACCCACCACTCACTCTACCACATCTCAATTTTCATAAGGTAGTATTCACAAAATACAAATCTTATTGTAACCTAATAATGGATCATACGCAATATAGGTAAAAATTCAACTAGAAAAATTGAAAATAAACAAAATGTATCAAAATAGAATTCAGAGATATGTAATAAACTAGCAGTATAGCCCGGCGTTGCTCGGGTGTAATGAAAGCTTTAAAACTAATCCATGGTCCTGGAGCTCAGACTCTTTGGACGTTGGCACGAAAGACTAAAAAGCAATAGTTGTTTCCAGTTAAAGCGAAACCGTAGACTGAAAGAAAAATGAATTGATGTAAGTCAAATTTTGATTTCCTGGTATCGATTTATAAATATATTTATTATCGATTTTCTGCACTGCAACCTTGAAACCTCTGAATATCGTTTCTTATGGCTTTGTCTATGAGTGTATCAAACTTGATCAAAATCGGACCACTCCTTCTATAAACCAATTTTTTCGATTATCGATTTTCGATATTTATCGGGGGGGGTACCTCGACCAAAACCTAGCTAAGAACACTCGGAGACGCTTATAGTACAACTGTGTAAATTTTCAAAAAAATCGGTTCAGCCGTTTTGGAGTCTATAAGTAACGGACACACACACACACACACACACACACACACACACACACACACACACACACAAAGTTCCATTTATAAATAAGTTTAGATAATTCATTTCAGTCTTAAATAAATCTACATTGTTTTGTGGCAATGTTTTAACAGCAAGTTACTTGATAAAAAGTTGAATTTTGAAACATTCAACATCATGGTTAAAAAATAGTGAATTTTAGTATTTTTTCGAAAAACAGTAAGTTAAGTGCCGTACGTGACAGATGCTTGAGCGATCATGTCTCTTTCGAGACATGACTGACTGAGCAAAACATTTTCTCGCAGTAGGTTGCTATTACTTTCTGAGGTAGACAGGTTGCTAACCGAGGCTGCAAAATCCAATCTGTCCTGCTATTTAACCCATAGCTGGTGGGAGAAGTGACGGATTCATACCTTTCCAAAGGGTGTTTGCGCGTAAATGCAACTGGAATTCGAATTCGGCTCTTCGATTCACGTTCGGGGCTGATATCTGCACCACAACGCACTTTTTTTCTTTTTTTTTTTTTTTTGAGGAAAACAAATTCACGGATTTGAACAAAAAAAAAATCCCTATAATGACTAGAAAACCGTGAAAATTTTAAATCTTTTTATAGATAGACAGTTGTATTTAGTTTAATTTGTAACGTATTTAAATGTAGGTAGAAAAAAATCAAATGATAAGATAACGAGGGTCACAATCAGCCTCCACCTCCGGTCTGGGGGTAGTACGCACTGTTCATGGCCACTAATAATTAAATAGTTTAAGCTCTGCATATACTTATTACAGAAGTGAGTGAAACAAATATGAAGTTGTACGATTAATGGTTCGAATGTGTCCCGACACGTTAACGATTCTAACCGTCCACAGATTGGGAGAGACGCGACAGGGTCTCAGGGCAGGAACTGAAAGAAAGAGGCGGTAAATAGTCTTGTCGCGGAGGGTGGGGGAAAGGCGAAAGATTGGAAATTCATGTCTCACCTTCTCAGGAGCTTTAGAATTTAAAAAGTCAAAACATTTGAGAACAAAGTGGGTGGGGAGACTTGGTGGGCGATTTTCCTTGGCCCGAAAGCTTTACATAGCCAACCAATCGTCACCTTTTTATTTATTTATTTTGAAATGTGTTTACTTATTTATTTTTGATAAAATGTAGCTTTTAGACATGCCCGTTCCTGCTGTGAAGAGACGCGCGTGTGTGCGCGCGCGCGCGCACACACACACACACACACACACAAAATACACTCACAAAACAAACACACACAAAGAACCCCCGCGTGCACATGCGTATACAAACACAACACAAATAAACACATAAACACTCACAACACAATACTCACGCACAACACAATACTCACGATATACCTACAGCACCTACATACACACTTATACTCTACACACACACACACACACACACACACAAACTCACACAACAAACACACAAAGAATCCCCGCGTGCACATGCGTATACAAACACAACACAAATAAACACATAAACACTCACAGTCACAACACACTACTCACGCACAACACAATACTCACGATATACCTACAGCACCTATATACACACTATAGTATATATTCTACACACACACATAAACACACATGCAATTCTTTATTTCACACATTCCATCCTAAATAATTTTTTATAAATAAAGTTTTCTTTTATATACACGCGCATACCCCCCCACACGCTTGTGCGCCTTTCTCACCGGGAGAAGCCGTTTATTTCCAACAACAACTTGACGGATTGACGTATATTGTGAAATTGACTTTATCGCTCTCATACTTTTTGCGTTTTTGTTACAAGAAAAAACTACTTAATTGACGAATGACAGGAATGAATGCAAGGTTTGCACACTTAAAAAAATAATATTAATATGAGTAATAGCCAGGATGTGCGTTGTGGTGCATTGGATATCGGCTCGGAACGAGAAATCGGACGAGCCGAGTTCGAATTCCAGCTGAATTCATTGCATTCACTTACGCACAAATACCCTTGGGAAAGGTATTAATCCGCCTATTCCTTCCAGTTATGGGTTAAATAACAGGACAGATTGGGTTCTATAGCCTTGGTCGGCAACCAGTCTACCGCAGAAAGCAATGGCAACCTACTGTGGGATAATCTTCTGCCCAGTCACAGTCTTTCGAGGCATGATCGCCCAAGCGTGTATCACGAATGGCACTTAACTGACTGAATAGCCAGGATTGAAAGCACTCCTTAAAATTTTTTAACTCACTGACTATTTGTATATTTAGTTACTTTCTTACTAAACTTTTTATATTATAAATTTATACTAAAAAATTTTACACTATAAATTTTTATACTATAATTTTTTTTATACTATAAATTTTTCTTTATACTATAAACTTTTTACTATTTTATACTATAAATTTTATACTATAAAATTTAATTTATAGCATATCAGACGGCGATCAGTTGTTTACTGCACCTTGTGTTATTAAAAGGTCACCTATCAAGTCAAGTTCAATAATTCGCTGATTAGACAAAAAACCGCGGTTCAGAATTTAATTTAATCTTTGAACGTATGTCTCAATATTTTTTCTCTGCCCTTTTAAAATGTTGGAACAAACAGAACACATACCACGCAGTTCTTTTTAGGAAAGCCTGACTGGCTAGCCCGAAGATATCTGCGTGGTCGAAACCTGAGCAAGGCGGTAACTCCACTGATGTGCAGGGGGCTACATAAGAGAAAAAATTAGGAGATTGAAGAGAAGGACGGACCAGTTAGAAAGGAGCAAGAGAAGGATGGGAATACAGGTGTGATGACAGTTGCAAAGGTGGAGAGATAGGAAGGAATATACAGGGCGGTGTTGAAAGAATTAGGGTCAAGTGGTTAATAGATGAGTATAGACATTGCATCTAAATTCCTGGAGGTTTTAGCCGTCAGGAAAGCAAGAATAAGGAAGTGAGTTCCACGGGCGGGAAGTGCGAGAAAACAAGCTGAAGGAGTAGAATTGTCGTCTGCATTTGGTTGATCTAACTGTGAATGAGTGAGACCCAGATGCCAGTCTGGTTGCGAAAGCACCAGTGACTTAAGTTCGTTGAAGAGAGAAAGAGAGCAAGACGGGTTGATAGATGTTTATTTCAATTGTTAGCTCTGCATATTCAACTTATTTGAGTTGGGCGCGTATTGAGCACTTTTTTCGAACTACCGTCTGCTGGTCCAACCCGCCGTTATAAATTAATATATATAAATTTATTTCATTAAACATTATTTTTAACGGATACTCGTATTTGAGCAGATACTGTTTTTGTAACTAAACAGTATATATATATATATATATATATATATATATATATATATATATATATATATATCGAGAGAGAGAGAGAGAGAGAGAGAGAGAGAGAGAGAATAAAAAGTGTGAGAGGCCGTGAACGTTTTCTTTAAAGTGTATATTTATTGTATGGGTTAAATAACAGGACAGATTGGGTTCTATAGCCTTGGTCGGCAACCAGTCTACCGCAGAAAGCAATGGCAACCTACTGTGGGATAATCTTCATGATACATTAAATGTCCATTATGGTATTTGTGACGCTACACGTGTTTCGAGTCTAATATTCATTCTCTTCAGGCGAATAAATTTGTGGCTTTACGTATCGAGTTCCTTTTGTCTCTGATGGCCAAGTTGTTGTTTTATAAATAAGTAAGTAGAAAAAATAAGAAAATAAATAAAATCAGTAAAATAAAATAAAATAAGATAAAATAAATCAAATTTTGGCACGTTGAATGGTCTGTGTTTTTTTCACATCAGCACACGTATAAATGGATAAACAGATAAATTAGAAATTCTAAGATTTCTAAAAAAAAATCACCTGCGGATGAAGCCAAAACATAATGGGCTGGCTTCGAAACATGAGAATTTTTTTGTGCAGTGATACTATGAATTTAAAAACATTGTAACAACCATTAGAGTATAACGCTCTACATTTGTATCGAGCACTCTTTATAAAAGTAAATGCATGAACAAAAAGGTAAATAAACCTACGAGTTCAACAACTTAGTTACAATATATATATATATATATATATATATATATATATATATTCACCTGCTTGAATACTGGAGAAATCATGCCAGGAAAATATGCATCCTTCGGCAGAATTCAAACCTGCGTCCCCTAAGGGAAGCCGTCAGTTGATCAGACGTATCTTAGACAGCTCGCCCACGATGGATTTGCAGTTTGATAAAGCTCGAATTAAGCCTGATAAACACATAAATCCCTGATTTTTCGTAATATTCATATCTGGTTTTCGTATCCTAATGTAAACAAATGTAAAAAAAAGATAATTTTATTTTACGAAATATTACGAAATGGATCAACTTCGACATATTTTTCAATATATATATATATATATATATATATATATATATATATATATATATAATTATTTAATTACTTAGATTTTTGTTATATTTAAGTTAGGCCAGTACACAGTTGTATTAAGAAAGTGTTTAATACAATTATTTTGTACAACTTTTGAAAATGTTTCATTTGTAAACGAGTTATTACGCGACCTAGGTTTCTACCATGCGGTGTTTTCAGGCGATTTGCAAATTATTTATTATTATTATTATTGAAAATTGCCTGAAGACAGCACATGGTAGAAAGCTAGGTCGCGTAATAACTCGTTCACAAATGAATATATATATATATATGTGTGTGTGTGTGTGTGTGTGTGTGGTGAACCCTCGGACCCATCCAACTATCGCCCTATCAGTCTTCTACCGATATTCGGGAAAGTATTCGAGGCCATAATCAATGCTGAAATAGTTCATCATCTCACTGCCCACAAACTCTTCTCTGACAGGCAATATGGATTCCGCTTTGTCGGGTCCACAGCCGACCTGCTAACAACTGTAACGGAGTACATGCTACAGGCCCTTGATGAGTCTGACGAGGCTCGCGCGGTTGCTCTGGACATCTCCAAGGCTTTCGACAGGGTTTGGCACTCTGGCCTCCTATGCAAACTACGGGGTTACGGTATTACCGGTCGCCTGCTTGACCGAATCCAATCTTTCTTAAATAACCGCAAAATTAAGGTCATTTTGAATGGGCGTGCCTCTTCGTCCTACAGCACGAATGCTGGTGTCCCACAGGGCTCTATCCTGGGCCCGACGCTCTTCCTTATTTTTCATCAACGACCTCCCAGATGAGATCAAGTCCCAAGTAGGCATCTACGCAGATGACACTACCATATACTCCCGCACCAGTAAGAAACCTGTCGTGGCGGACAAACATAATCTCGGTACTGACCTTGAACGGGATCCTCAATCTGTGGTGAACTGGGGCAAGAAGTGGCTTGTCAACTTCAATTCATCTAAGACCAAGCTGTTGTCTGTCAAACATTACAGGCAACCTCTCCTGCCTCCTATAAGCATGGACCAAGCGATTCTCCCGGAGAGCAATACACTACACCTCCTCGGACTTACCCTGTCCTCAGACCTCAAATGGAACCACTATATTGAATCCATAGCAAAATCTACTGCTAAGAAGGTTGGGTCACTATGTCGATCCAGGATGTTTTTTCCGCCTGAATCCATCCTGCAAGTCAACCATCTGTCCGTGCATGGAGTTCTGCTGCCATTTATGGACAGGCGCCCCTGCCGTTCTCCTCAGTGTTCTTGATAGGCTCCAAAGGAGAGTCTGTAATGTGATAGGTACTGATCTGGCGGCTCGACTGCAGCCACTTCCCCATCGTCGAAATGTGGCCTCCCTCTGTCTGTTCTATAAATACTTTCTTGGCTTCTGCTCGGACGAACTTAAGTCACTGATGCCTCCTCAACAGGTGTTTACTCGTGCAACCAGATTGGCAACTGGGTCCCACCCATTCACAGTCAGGTTAGCCAAATGCAGACGACAATTCTACTCCTGCAGCTTCTTCTCTCGCACTTCCCGCCTGTGGAACTTGCTCCCGTATTCTTGCTTTCCTGACGGCTACAACCTCCAGAAATTTAAATGCAAAGTCAATACTCATCTACTAACCACTGAACTCTAGCTCTCTTCCCACTCTCGTATAACCTTCCCTTTCTCTCCACCTATGTATCTGTCATCGCACCTGCTTTCTCAGCTTTCTATTGCTCCTTTTTAACGAGTTTGTACTCCTCACTTTTTTCTAATTAATCTTTTTACAGTTATGTAGCCCCCTGCACATCAGTGGCATTTCCGCCTTGCTCGGGGTGAAATGATTTAAAAAAATATATATATATTACATTATATATGTAAATCATTTTCACAACCAACATCCAACATTGCCTGATGACGAGATTCTATGTCGAAACAGATATTTTCGTGTCGCAATGTACTTTTAATTCATTATATATATATATATATATATATATATATATATATATATATATATATATATATATATAGTAGAGGCCATAATATAAGGAACGGAAACAACAAAGACATAAATATATGCATTACTTAAAACGTAATGCATGATTAACAATGAAATTTTTACTGAATAAACATTAGGGTGTAATGCATAAATATTATACAAAGTTACAAAAATTTACATAATAGTTTTTTTTAAATAAAGATGAAATGAAACAACGGAAATAATCTACTGGACAAAAGTTAATGAACGATATTACTGAATTGCATAAACTTTTAATTCACATTGTTAAAAAACTTGATGGGGCTTTTCAACAATAAGTAAAAGTTCATTTATCATTAAGACTTTATTTTTAAGCAACATGGCAAATTCTACACCCAAAACGCTCTCTTTTGAAGAAAAAAAACTCATTATCGCTATTAAGAAAAAAAGTCAATTTCAGAAATTTCTGATATTGTTCAAAGGTCTAAAAGTGTCGTTCATCGTGTAATTAGCAGGTATACAACAGATAAAATGTTAGATGCAAAACCAAAAACCGGCAGACCTCCAAAAACGCAAAAAGAAGATCGAAGAATTGTTTTGAAACTGCTACATCAATTGCCCGTAAATTTAATAAAGACACAGATAATAAGATCTCAAGGAAAACGGTTGCTCGCAGGTTAAAAAAATGCAAGATTGTATGCCCGTATTCTAGTTTCGAAGCCTCTCATTTCAAAGCAAAACCAAAGGGCACGCCTGGAGTATGCGAGAGAACATATTGTTTGAACTGTCGCACAATGGGATACAGTTCATTTCAGTGACGAGTCCAAGTTTATTATACTTGCTTCTGAGGGCAAAACTTAAGTACGACGTAAATCAGGTGAAAGACTGTCTTCTCAATGTGGCAAGAAAACCGGCAGTGTGATGGTGTGGGGAATGATTTCATCTGCAGGAATTGGCCCTATCATCCGCGTACATGGCAATATCAATACTGAGATTTACAAAAGCCTTTTTCAGCAGCATTTGATATCAAGATTACACCATAACCTTTATGAATCTCCTATTTTCATGCAGGACAATGCACCTTGCCACAATGCTCAGAAAGTTATGGCTTTATTTGAAGAAGAAGGAATCGCCCTAATGAAGTGGCCAGCCCAGAGCCCCGACCTGAATGCAATAGAAAATGTTTGGAAGATAATTGGAGAAAGGGCTCAGAAAAGAAACCCGAAAAACCTTGATCACCTATGGGAGTTATTGAAAACGAATGGGAGGGAATTACTGCTGATTTTTGCAAGAAATTAATTAGATCATGTGTCGACGATGCAGAGAAGTCATTAAAAATAAGGGGATGTTTACCAAATATTAAATTTTGTTGATATTTTGTTCACAACCAAGTATTAAAAAGATCGTTCCTTAACTTTTGTCTAGTAGCTTATTTCCTTTGTTCCATTTAATCTTTATTTTAACAAAAACTATTATGTAACTTTGTATAATATTTATGCATTTCACCCTAATCTTTATTCGGTAAAAATTTCATTGCTAATCATGCATTATTTTTTAAGTAATACACATATTTTTGTTTCTTATATTTTGGCCGCTACTATATATATATATATAAATTAAAAAAGGATTAATTCAATGATGTTGAACGACCACTTCGAAATGAAAATCCCCACGGGGGATAACACATCACCTCAGCAACAGAAAAATCCTTTCAGAAACTGGAGAACAATCAGTCTAATTTTCCTTTTTAAATAGATTTGCAAAGAAATTAAAAAAGAAAATAAAAAAAAAAGAAAAAAGAAAAAGATAAAACAAAATAAAAACAAATAACCAAGAAAAGAAAAAATTGACATCGTCTGGGTTCACAAAAAAAGGAAAGAGAATTGTAACTTAAAAATTAACAGCCGGCCGTGTTGAATTGATGTAAGGTTAAGCAACATGGAAAAAAGGTGGGAGATAAGAGAGATGAAGGAAGGGGTGGGGAAAGAAAAGAAAAGAAAAAAAATTTTATATATTACAGACGCTGGACATATTCAAAAACCTAACTTCCCAAAAACGTTGAAGTATTAGAAAAAGGCCTTTACTTAAAAAGGCATAATTATTTTTAAAGGGAATAAAAACATATAGGATTTAAAATAATTTTTTTTTTTTAAATTAGGTCATTTGATTTAAACTAAATAAAGACATCGCTAGGTAAAAAAAAAAAATTCATTTACAATTATGCATACATATAGAAGTACACACATACATACATACATACATACATACATACATACACATACACACACAATTCTTCGATTATGAATACATATATACATACATACACATACACACACACACATACATTCAATTCCATACACACTTATATATATATATATATATATATATATATATATATATAATGTGGAGAAGTTTGCCACTTAACTGAGCAATGGCATGCCAATTTCGAATTTTCGTGACAACTTTATTTTGTTGTCCTCACTTCCAAGTACTTTTTTATCTGTTTCTTAATATTTTAATCAGTATGAAGATATTATTTTTTCCAGCCTGTTTTACACTTTTTTCTACTGTCTTCTGAGTTACATAAAGAACGATGCTGAAAATTAGGGGAAAAAAATGGCATTCAGCACTGAAAATTTAAGTAACATGATGGATTTTAGAATGAATACAAATTTTCATAAGAGCTTTGTCAATGCAACGGGCCAAGATGTTTGCAAGATGTCGGCGACAGTCTTCTCTCCACTAAAGAAATACAGGAGGTTCTTCTGGTGATAAAACTGGACATAAAGTCGTGTATGGAATTAGTGAATTCGGGTTGTTCTCGCTCTCTCATGGATAAAATGTGTTGCCTGGAGCAAAGAGAAAGTAAATGCATTGACAGCGCACGGACAGCTCATTAAGAGTCGAGGAATTGGTACTGTGGAGAGGAAGAAAGATGACATAAATCCCGGTAAGGTTGATGGTATTCAACCTGATCCTGGACATCATTAGGAAGTTGGATGGATTTCGTGTAACCAGCTCAGGCAAGGCTGTATTTTCACAACGAAAGTTATCGATATGAGCAGTCGTCAAAATCGAAGAACCAGATTTTAGATCTGTATTCTAGAAAGGACTGGACCGCAATTTGGACGTAGAGAAATGGTCTGAAGAGACTGCGAAATGATGTGCCTGGGTATGTCCATATAGGTCAGAAAGGTATGTATAGATGCAGACAACAGATAGTCGCGATCTTACCCCGATAAAGAACTAGGTCTTTTCAAGAAAACAAGAGAATAAGAGAAAAGTGCATTCCGTGAGCTGACCGAACATCCTGACGCTGGTGCCGATGTGTGTGCGCAGAATTTGAGAGAGTAGCATCAAAATGCGTTCAATATCCTAAGCGATGGTAGGCTTACTTTCAAGTGTGCATACCTAAGTCGCTGTGGATGTTTCGAACGCTGTTCTTCATAGGGCGGGGATATTATTTAACCCGAATAAATTTGAATAGAAATTGGCGCCAGCATTAAGAAAACCAATTTTAATGAAAAACAACAAATTTAAAGGTGATGGTAGTTTTCTTCAGGTCCGTCGTTTTTTGGTTTTGTGTATTTTACAAGCATCTTTTTTTTTTTTACCGTTGAGGATGAAATAGTGTGGATAGTTGAAAAGTTTAAATGTTTGATCAATATATCTATCATCTTCACATAAGTAATTAGGGCTGCATATTCTGAGGGCCCTAACCATTTTTTAAAATTATTTCACCCCAAGAAAGGCATTCCGTTGCCACTATTACGGAGGGGGTTACTTAGGGGAAAGTGATTGGAAAGAGTGGGTTAGATATAGGAAATGTTAGAAGGAGGGTGATAGACGGGTAAGGATAGCGAGAATAGGGTTTGGGTAGATGGGAAGGGTGTTTGAGAGAATGGATGAGAGTTAGTGTGTTAGGAGGTGTCTATTGACCTTACATTTAAACTCCTGGAGATTGTAGCTGTCGGGGAAGTAAGTGCATGGAAGGGAATTCCACAGGCGGGAAGTGCGAGGAAAGAAGCTGTCGAAGTAGAAATTGCGGTTACATCTTATCTGTTTTACAGTAAAAGGGTGGGACCTAGTAGCTAATCTAGTATCTCGTGCAAATTCATACCTAGGGGGCACCAGTGATCTAGGTTTATCGGAGCAGAAGCCGTGAAACTATAGAAGAGGAACAGGGAAGCCACGTCACGCCGGTGAGCGAGTGACTGCAGTCGGTCTGCCAAGTCGGTATCGATCACATTACAGATTCCCCGTTGTATTTTGTCCAAGAACCCCGAGGAGAATAGCAGGGGTACCCAACTGGATGTGGCAGCAGTATTCAATACACGGGCGGATGGTAGACTTATAAATGTGCAGAATAAATTCAAACAGGAAAAACTTCCAGGCCCTGCAGAGAGAACCGACTTTCATAGCAGCGGATTTAGCGATGGATTCGATATAGTCATTCTACTTGAGGTCCGCTGAGAGTGTGAGACCAAGGAGGCGTAGTGTTTTACTCTCTGGGAGGCAAGCCTGTTCCATCCCTATAGTTTAACCAGATTTAATTCTTTGGTCGTGGTGGGAATAGAAATTAATAAGATCGTCTACCATTCACTATCTACTTCACGCCGAGGCTTTATTTTCTTTTAACCTGGTTATTCACCTATTGGTGAACAAACAGAAGAGTCCATGTGGAGCTCGGTTGAGAACCACTGGTCTAACGGCTATGGAGCTCCACCAAAAAAAGTTAAGAGTAAAAGGGGTCCATGAATAAAAAAAAACAAAAAGGTTGAGATCAACTGGTCAAGAGGGAACACAACTCACTCTCCAAAAATCGCGTTACCTAAGATTTAAAATGAATTCTTAAAAATGAAAAATATTTCTTGAAACTTTGATTTTTAATTTCAAGCTAATATTTCCAATAAGCAAAATACTTTGTTTTATTTAAAAAACGAATTTAAATTGACTGGAAGTAAATTGTTTTGTTGCTAGAATCGATGATTAGCGCCTTTTGAATCCTATCTTATCGTTTAATGTAATTCTTTTTATTAAAAATCCTTCCAAAAATAAAATACACTTTTCTGAAACTTTATTTGAAGAATATTAGTAGATTTAAAGTATAATTAATCTGATTTTAACAAATATTATTTGCTTTAAGTTTAAAATATTACAGAAATACATTTTTTAACCGGATAGTAAATGTTTTTATGTATTCATAGGCTGATGATAAATCTAATGTTGTTCTATGGAGACTTTTTTTTTGTAAAATAAAATTGAAGAAAATTATGTGAGCGCTATTTTTATATATAATTTTTAAGTACTCAGTAATCTTAAAAGATTAGTAAAATATTCTGCGTAATCTAATGTTTTATTGTATTTTACCAATGTTGGCTTTCACTTTATATAGTTATCGCTCTTATTTACTGATAATGTCGCGTATAGTAGCCTGTACTAGTAAAAAGTATATGTACAAGTCTCCAGGGTTGGTGAAGCTGTAGTATATTGAGTATGTCCGCGTCGGAAGCTGACGGGTACTGCATAATAATCTCGATGAGTGGAGCACAGAGCTACTATAAACTACTAGGTACTGACGCTAATCTCTCTCTGGACTCTCGTATTTTCCGGTTAACTCTCTGTGAAAGCTCGGTATTCAGTATTTATTTACCCCACCACCACTAGGGCAAAATGTGGTACAAGGCCTTTTTAACGTGGGTTCTCCGAGCTATATAGCCCAGCCAAAAATATCTATCTAATTTTGCCCAGTCGTGACTCTACCTTTCGGCGGAGCCACGACTGGGTTAATGCTTTCCGCCCGAAAGCAGAGAGCTGACAGTGTCAAAGAAATCACCGCATGAAATAGCGGAATTCTGGTATTTATTTACTCTCCTACTCGAGCAAAATGTGGCACAAGGCCTTTTAAACGCGGGTTTCTGTATTTATCTGCCCCCCCCCCACACACACACACCTGGCAAAATGTGGCGCAAGGCCTTTTTTACATGGGACCTCCGGGCCATATAGCCCAGCCAAAAATAGCTGTCTAATTTTGCCCAGTCGTGACTCTATCCTTCGGCGGAACCACGACTGGGTTAATGCCCACCGCCCGAAGGAACTACCGCGTGAAAACGCGGGATTCTCCAGTCTCGCTTCTATGGGAATAGTATAAGTATACTCTGGACGAGTCCATCTTTATGAAAAGGGAGAACCCCACAACAGTGTCCATGATATATCTTATTTATAAAATCCACGATGCTCACACTCACGGAAAATTGATGACCCAAAAATCCCTCCAACTTCACTGGTTTTCTTAAGTATATCTAAGCCCACGTTAACTTCATTGATCTTATCATAATGCGTGCCAAATCTTAAATCTTGAGCATAAACATTTCTAGTGATTACTACATTTATTGCTGGTGACATAGCAATCAACTGTTACCATAGCAATATGTTTATGGCTATAGACTAGTGTTAAAAGATCACATCCATATCTGTGTGATCGGATTACCCTTCCCACCTTAGAAAAATAGTGTGGGCCATATAACTAAGTCAAAAGAAACTAATGATGTTAACACTGTACAAGTTTCAAGAGCCACCCAAGGTAGAATGTTTACAGCGGTACGACTCAAAGTAATGTAATATCACCAGGATGTAAGAACTCAGTGGACGAGAAAGAAAAGGAAAAAACATTGGAAGGGACCGGAAATCCAGTCCTAAACAGGAAACAAAGGATAAACCTCAATACCTATTCAAAATGTTGCGGAGGAGTGTGAAGCGGACTTTAGGCGAATCTATCTAGTCCTATTGAGGAAAAATAAATAAATGAATAGGAAATAAAATTTTAGAGCTTAGGCGAAGATGTTAAAAGCGTAGAATTGAAGTAAACTTTAAAAGAAACCAGAAGCCCAGTCCTAAACAGGAAACAAGTGATAAACCCCTACTCCTGTTCAAAACACCAGGGAGGAGTGTGAACCGAGCGATGGGTGACTCTATCTATTCTTATTGCGGAAAAGAAAAAAGAAAATAAGTAATTAGTTAATAAAACTTCAGAGTTAAGGCAGAGATATTTTGACCTGTAGAGTTGAAGTAGGTTTTGCAAAGAACCAGAAACCCAATCATGTACAGGAATCAAGGGATAATCCTCTATTCCAGCTCAAAAACCAGGGAGGAGTGTGACCCTGTTCGTGGTTTTTGTGCCTTCTACGTATAATTTCCAGGGTTCTTATTCATTGACAATAAACTCTAGTATTTAAACAGAGCTAAAAGCATTTAAAGAAAAAGTAATTATCAAATATCGAACCTGTAGCGTAGGTTAATGTTTCTTGGTTCGGCCTTGTGTCAGACATAACCGAACTCCCTAGAGCTTACAAGTTTTATGCAGAGTTATAATCATCAGAAGGTTTTTCATCATCAGAGGGATGGTTGCCGGCAGGTTGGAATAAATGGAATTGTGTGGAATAGTGTAGAATAAAGTAAGAATAAAATATACATTTTATATTTTAAAATAGAAATTTATTAAAGGAGGAATAGCATAAGGTGTAGAAGTTAATGTACAATTAGAAACATTATGAAGTTATGAGTAGAGTTCGTACAAAATGTTCGTAGTAGTAATTTTTGAAAGAGATAAGGAGAAAGGGAAAAAGGACAATGTCCGGGCCGCTTGAAGTTTGAAGTTACATTTTAGTGTTGTCTTTCTCGCTGCTTCCATCTGACTGACTTGACTGACGTTGATGAAGTTCTCTTATTGTAATCTGAATATTTTCGCACTTACACGCGAAATCCTTTTGGTCTTGCAAGTCGCTCCCATTAGTCAAAAATCATTTTAACACCTACTTGCGGAATCTGGTTTCGACTTTTCTTTAAGGAGATGGTCAATCCTTTTTCTATTTGGGAAAAACCGGGATTTTACACGTCGTTGTGAATTTTTGTAAAAGTGAAGAAGAGAGTTGATTTTAATTAATTTCTTATCAGCTACAAACCTTTTCTCTTTTAATAGTAGTGCTTTCTAAATTTCCTTTTAGTGACCCGTTTTCTACGGTTTACCAACCCTTTGCAAGTTATTTAAAGCCAGAAAATAGTTTTAGATTACAATAAACACAAAAACAAAAGATTAGACCAAAAAAACTATGTGGCTAATCACTTTTCCCTAATACTTTTTTAAAACCAGAGTTCATATTCTAATACTAGAGAAAACCAGTAACATCAAAAAATTGCAATATGAACTCTGGTAAAAATGGTCACTGGACATTAGGTTTATGAGTCCCAGAAATTATGATTAGCTATATAGGCATGTCTTTTATATTTATTTACATTCTCTGGAATATAAATGTATAGAATACCGTGGCCACAAAATAAGGGATCAGTTTATATATTGGATGTAATTAAGAATTGATCCCCCATTTTTATTTATTTACATTGTATACTACCTTCGGGGTAATACGTACGTCGTGCAGTTTGGCCTCAGTTCTAATGAGGAAGTCGGGTGAGCATATTCCAGATGAGTCGAACGTGGAGTTGGATGAGAATCTGCGGGCAAAGCATACATATTTGTCTGCAAATGATAGAAACTATCGAGGATACAAAGTGAGGGATTGGTTTATATATTTTTTGTAATATAGAATTGATCCCTCACTTTATATTCACATTACGATTCCTTGTTTGTAGTTTAGCCATAGAAAACTAATCAATCAGTCAAATACTGATTAGCTACACAGGCATGTCTTATATTTATTTACATTCTCGGGAATATAAAAAAAAAATGTATAGAAAATGTAGTGGCCACAAAATGAGGGTTCAGTTTATGTATTGATTGTGTTATTGAATCGATCATCCACTTTATATCCACATTATCTAATATTTTTGTTTATCTTTTCGTTGCAATAGTATTGCCGATTTATCTTTCTTGTGCAAGGGTCGTAGAATGTAAAAACGATCTGAGCGTTCCGATAAAAAGCGACAATAAGATGAAATATAGACTTGTCAAAAATAAATGATGAAATCTAATAACTAAAATACTTTATCTAAGAGAATTCAGAAGGTTTCATTTGTCTTAGTTTTAAAATCAGTTTGATTAATTCTTGTGTTTCCTGGTGGACCCTGCTAGCTGATACTCTGATCAAACCACTAAATTTCACGGCCCATGGTCCAGCACATGAACCACTAAACCAAACATGTCTAAACAAAACCTCCACATTTGCCGATATATATAAACATTCATTCAAGCAAATAAATATATTCGAATGCAATTTTTTTTAATCAAGGCGAGACCGCTATTAGTTTGCCCTACTGCACACTAGTGACGGTCTCACCATGTTGGGACGCCCACGCCTATTCGGCTATAATGGACTATTCCATTACTATGTAAAGTAATGGTGGCATCTACGTAGGTAGAGAGTGTGCAGAACAGCCGTACTCTACTACGACACTGTCAGCCCTCTGCCTTCGGGCGGGGGGGCGCTCTCTGCTTCGAGCAGAGAGCAGTAACCCAGTCGTGGTTCCGCCGAAGGGTAGAGACACGACTGGGCAAAAATAGACAGATATTTTTTGACTGGGCCATATAGCCCGGAAATCCCAGTCCAAACTGACCATGTGTCACATGTTGCCCTTACTGAGAGGGACAACTCAATAATGAGAGTGTGCCGAGCAGCCGATCGACAAGTCAGTCGTAGACTTCCGGTGACGACCCGGAAGTACTCATTGCTCATACTACGTCTTACGACGGTTGAGACGATTAACCTTTATTCTTGTATTGGATACTAATAACCTTTGTAAATACTATTTTCACAGAATACAACAATTAACCTATTCCTGTTGTTGAGTTATTTATTCTTACTCACGACATAACACACCAGAAAAGTCGTCTTGGTACAGGGGGTTTTGAAGAAGAGAGTTCTACTGGCGGGAAGTGGATGGAAATACAGTCCATATCCTGCGATGAGCTTTGACCATTTAATTTTGCTTTTGTTAATAGCTGTATTTTGGTTAATTAAGTGGAAACAACAAAAATATCAAATCCTTTGCTTGCCCAAGACCATTGATTGAGGCTGCATGTGATTATAAAACAAATTCAGGTTACAAATAATTGAAATAATAATAATAAAGTTTTAAATGGACATAATTATTAAACATTCAAGGGCAGATATCGTTTTCCTTAAAAGAAACCAAACTTGTTATCTTAACGTTGCGTGTTCATTAATAGAGTAGTCGAGAAACAAGGACAGAGTCGAGCGAATATGGATTTTTTTAAAAATAATTTCACCACAAGCAAGGCGGGTTTGCCACTAGTGTAGGTTACAGTGAAATTGAGGTGGTATTGGGGAAAGGATAAAATATGATTCAATAAGATAGAAGATGGCGATTCACGTTGGATTTAAATTGAAAGCAAACAGGTGGGAAGTCCAAGAAAAGAAGATGTTAGAGTAGAAGTGGCGATTACATTTAACTATTCCAACAGTAAAAGGGTGGGACCTAGATGCCAATCTAGTAGCACATTTAACATGGATAGGGCACCAGCAAAAAAAGCTAATCAGAACATTCGCCATTAAAATGTTTGTAGAAAAGACAGAGGAAAGCCACGTGACAAAAAAAGGCGGTAAAAAATTGAAAACTATAGAAGTACGTGGTCAAGCGAATATCGATTTCTTAAAATCATTTCACCCCGAGCAAGGCGGGATTGCCACTACTACGCAGGGGGTTAGAGTGAGAGAAAAGACTGGGTGCAGGGGGTATTGAAGAAAAGATAAAAGATGGATGAGATTCAAGAAAATAAACAAGGCAATTGACATTGCTTTTGTAAATACGGCCATATCAAGTTAAAACAACGGTTCTCGTACGATCAACAAAGTTAAGCAACTTCAATCTGGGGAAAACCAGGTGTTGTTAGCTTGGATGTGTCGATAGTGTAATGGATAACGGCTCAAAATTGGAATTCGGAGGGCCGAGTTCCAATTCCAGTTGGGTTCGTTGGTTCACTTGCGCGCAAAAATTATTGGGAAAGGTATGAATCACCCTTCTACCCAGTTATGGGTTAATTAGTGGGACTTGTATCAGTAAATCGTTGTTAACTTGCAATCTAAAAATATTTTCTGGTTTTAAATAACTAGCAAAAGGTTGATGAGCCATAAATATCAGTCCTTTATCATTAGTTGAATAAAACTTTGGGTAGCAATCTCTCTTTTATGCAGGTTTCATTAAAATGACAGACAAGGTATTATTTAGTTTTTTTATATATTTTTTATGTGTTCTTATGAATTGTCGAAAGGTTTTGTATTTTCGAGTGCTTTCGGCTATACTTTTAGCCATTATAAAGAATGAATTTTGTTTTACTTGTAACTAAATATGTGTGAAGTTTATGCATATAGTCATGTGTATTTTATGTTCGGAACACGGAAAGCACATTGTTACCGTGTTCATAACTGATATTATTAAGTGCAGGATTTGTCTTAACATAATTTAATTTAATTTAATTATTTTAATTTAATTTATTTCACAAATTTTGATTTCCCCCACTTATTAGCAATATAAATTGAGATTATATATATATATTCTAAACATATACTGTTAAATAATCATGAGCCGTTCAAAACGTCGTATTTTGGTTTTAATTTCAGTTGAAAATAAAGACAAAAATTCTCCAAGATTTGGATAATTTTTTATTAAGTTAGTTCTAAGCTTTAATTCCTGCTTGGCTGTGTGCATTTGCCGTTTAATTAGGTTCCATTGAAATGTCTTGGTGCTATGATCATTTAATGCTGCGGCATCATGTAACTTAAATTTAGTGTATCGAGGCAGCAAATAATTTTCTAAACATATACTGTTAAATAATCATGATATATATATATATATATATATATATATATATATATATATAATTTCTATTATTTGTCCATTTATCTGTATCAGAAGTAATACTTAAGTGTTGATGCCAGATTGAATATACTTCTAATTTATTTTACTTTCTCTAAATTTTAATTTTTTCTATAACAGTTGGTTTTCTTTTCTTTAGATATATCATTACTTATATTGATAATTCATTTCATGTCTTTCCTTTTTTATTCCTTAAATAAATTTTAACGTACATTATTTTGATCTCAACAATAATCAGCTCCTGTTTTAGTTTGAAAGCAAAGCTCGCTATCTTTCATTTTTATCTTTTTCAATGTGTCTATCTTTTCCTCCCATCCTCCTGGACTGTGTATCCTGTGCATCCTCTTGTCTTGTCTGCAAATCTACCTTTTTCCCTTCTCTTTCTTCCTTTCCCCTTTCGCCCTTTTCTTCTTACTTCTTTCTTTTTTTCTTTCTTCCTCCCTTTCTTTCTATTTGTTTCTGCTACGCTTTTCCTTTTCTTTCTGCATGCTTACTTTCCGATTAATATATTAATCCGTCTCTTCTCTCTAGCTATGGGTTAAATAGCAGGACAGATTAGGTTCTATAGACTTGGTTGGCAACCAGTCTAGCGCAGAAAGTAATGGCAACCTACTGCTGGAAAATCTTCTGGCCAGTCAGTCATGTCTCTTTTTGGTCGCCCAAGCGTGTATCACGTATGGCACTAAAATTGACTGAGAGGTTTATACCTTGTTTCCTGTTTAAGATTGGGCCTCTGGTTCCTTCCAAAAATTTACTTCGATTCTATACTTTATAGGATACAAATCCTATATCATCCATCAACTAACTAAAACACGCAAAGTAAAATTGCACATCCGCAAAAGTGGATTCAAACCACTAAAAACTTTTTGGAAAAACCCAGACCAAGAAAAATTCATAAGTCAGTGTGAAAAGCAAAATTCTTGATCCTGAGTGGATTAGAAATAGAAAATTCATATATAACGTTTTTTTTTTCACACCTATAAGTGAAAATGCTTGCTGGAGCTGGTCACATGACAAGATTCACTACTTAAGGACATTCCGTGACCGGTCAAAAGCAGTTAGAATGAGAGCGGTATCTGATAACATATCACAATGTAAGGAAGAAACTTCAAGCTGACTCGTTCACGTCTCGTCGACCTCTTCTTCCAATTTTCTTTTCTTCGTTTTCACTCCACGTCACCGGGCGTAAGGGCGCGTCACAGATTCATTCTACCTGTTCTTTCAATTTTCATTTTTACTCCACGCCACCAAAGAGAGCAACAACAATAACAAGTACAACAAGACGCGCTAAGTACAATTTCTTTATTTGTTTAACATTTTCTCTCACTGTGTCGCAGACCTACTAAAAAGAGGAAGGAACATAAGACTTTACATTCTGCTACTATCAAACCATGAATTCTAAACTTCTGTGGACATTTTAAATACCTACATTTCTCTTTGAACAATTTTAACTACAAAGCTGCATGCATTTTCTCAATGAACATTTTTCTTACCACAAATATGTTATAGCGTTCAGTGAACAAAATTCCACTTATATATTTTTATTCTTACACTTTTGTCATTCTGTTAATAAATCTTTACTTTAATATACACACGAAATATTTTATCCTTTCACATTTCAACATCCAACCTTCAATCTTCTTGTTAGGGCGCCGCTCCTATTTGACTACAAATGGACTGTTCCCATTGCTATATATAGCAATGGTGGATTCTCTACAGGAGAGTCGTACAAAGTCACTAGACTGACGACTCTACGACACTGTCACCTCTCTGCCTTCGGGTAGAGGGCGCTCTCTGCTTCCGAACAGAGAGCAATAACCCAGTCGTGGTTCCGCCGAAGGGTAGAGGCACGACTGGGCAAAAATAGACAGACATTTTTTGGCCGGGCCATATAGCCCGGAAATCCTAGATATAAACTGACCATGTGTCATATGTTGCCCTTACTGGGAGGGACGACTAAATAATGAGTCGTAGAGAGTCGTTGAGAGTCACTTGAGAGTCTCTAATGAGTTACTGAAGAGTCAGTGCGAGTCAGTGAAGAGTTAGTCACACTTCCGGTTGCGTACCGGAAGTAATCACGTATACACACGTCTTACGACGGATTGGACTCTTGTATCTTTCTATTGTAAATATTACTAATCACTTCTGTACATACTAACCGTCTTTCCGCGGAATACAACTTATATTCTGATTCTGTTGTTGAGTTATTCATTTATACTTGGCGACATAACACTTCTGATATTTAAACTGTGGGGACTTCGGTCGTGTTTGGCACAAGGCTAATTTATCAAGCATCACCGAGGTCCTTACAACTTCTAATGTCTTCTCGTAAATCGCAGAAATTTTAATTACTATTCATTTGCATTTTTTCCTTTAATAAGTGTAAATAGATTCGCTTATTGTCTGCTTTACACTCCTACTCGGTCTTTTGAACAGAAGTAACGGTTTATCCCTTATTTAAGATTGAGTCTCCGGTCCCTTTTAAAAGTCTAATTCAATTCTATACTTCTAACGACTTCGTGTAAAACACTGAAATTTTATTTACAATTTATTTGCTTTTTTTTTCTTTTAATAGGAGTAGATATATTCGCTTATTTTCCGCTTCCCACTCCTCAGTCTTTGCAACTAGCTTGTTTTCTGTTTAGAACTGTCTTTCCGGTTTCTTTTTAAGTCTACTTCAACTCTGTACCTTTTAACCTTTTCTCCTCGGTCTTTTAAACAAGAGTAAAAGTTTATCCCTTGTTTTCTATTTAGGATTGGTTTTTCGGTTCTGTCTAAAGCCTTTTCCTACTCATTCACCTTCAGGAACCTCTTGCGCTTTATATGCATAAAAAAGCATATAAAAATTGGAAAAATCGACCTTTTAAAAGCCATGTTTGTTAAGGGTAGAGCTTTAACATGAGTCATCTAACAGATACCGTCGTGAGTTCGATCCGAACCTGTGTGTACGTTGCCGCTACTGACTTAAACTCTTCATCACTGTTTAATTTCCAAGTTACGTGAGTCAACTGTCATTTTTGCTTTTCTTGTTACGTGTGACTTCCGGCTTTTTTTTCGATCTTTTCCCGACTAGTTTCCCGTGTGCTTTTGTAAATTTTCACATTCTAGCCCCGTACTCCGCTTACCCTCAGTCAAGTGTCATGTTAACCCTGTCCGGCGTAACATACTTAGACTGCATTCAGATTGTTTGACAATCTGAAATAAAAATAAAAAAAAATTGTTATGATTTCATGAATTATTCAGGTTGCTGTTCTTATTCCTGTTCCTTTTTATACAGACACTAGCAGTATAGCCCGGCGTTGCTCGGGTGTAATGAAAGCTTTAAAACTAAATCCTCGCATTTTACTTAGGTTCGATCCTAATCCAGGTTAGAGATATGCTGTATGAGACAGCCGCTTTGGATAATTTGGTTCATTCTTGCTTCCTCTTGTCAAACTGAAAAAATGTCGCTAAAAACAAAATTCCAAGTTATAAAAGACATTCTCATGGCGGGCAAGAAAGAAGCAATGAAAAAGTTTCTAAGTGTGGGTTAGCTTTGGCATATATATATATATAATCTTTCTTGTCGGTTGGTATATATATATATATATATATATATATATATATATATATATACTGGGGTGGGCAAAATAATGGAAACACCTAACATAACATAATTTGGAAAATCTGATTAAACTGTCAAAAGCGTCTCTATTTTTGTTTGTTGATTTAGTACTTCATTTTTTTTTTTTTTGCTTAAACTGTTGATTTTTTACAAATATTATTTTAAAAAAGTTTATTAAAATCAATAGTCTAGACTAATTAAGAATTTTAAGTGATCAACTTCATCCCATGGTTCAGAAACTGTTTCTGAAGAGAAATGCCATCTTTCAGGATGATAATTCACTCATTCATACTGCTAAAGTTGTAGTCGAATGGCACGAAGAACATTCTAGTAAAGTAGAACAATTTAACTGGCCACTACAGTCCCCAGATCATAACATCGTTGAACATTCTTGGTTCATTTTAGAAAAACAAGTGAGGAGTCGATATCCTTCACCAACATTGAAAGAATTGTAGACTATTTTAACTGAAGAATGAATAAAACTATCTCGAGAAACAATTTAAACTTTGTAACAGTAGATATAGCTCAGAGGTAGAATTGCCGTCTGTCGTCAATGCGGTCGGGTTTCGATTCCTCGGTTTAAGAGCAATCGGAGTCTAACCGTACTGATGAGCTGTGATACAGCGAAACAGATCTGTAGTGCGGATGACTATATATATATCAATTGACAAGGAAGATTTTATTAATTTTTCCAGTATTCTTACATGTTTCCTTTATGCTGGAGAGAAGAAATGTAAAAATACTCCACAATTTTTTACTTTTCAAGCGCTTTCAACCAATTCCCTAGCCATTTTCAAGAATATTATTTTTCCGATGTTGTTATTTTATCCTCATATTTTGCAGCGTTCATTAAAATCTATTACTTGACACGCGCGACTGAACATCACCTGAGAGTGTTTTATTTTTAACTTTCAAAACTCTATTTTCACCTTTAAATAATATAAGGTTGGTGGTAGGAGAAAATTGTTTGATATATAGTGCCTCTCTTACAGCGAAATGCCTTTGATATTGTGATTAAAATTGTAATTTTCTGTTTTCAACCAAAATCTTTCTTAAGGGTTCTTGTAAATTATAATATAATATAATATAATATAATATAATATAATATAATATAATAAATGTTTTTTCTTCTTTTTTTTTTCACTGTTGTTTATATAGGTGACATGTAAGACGTTTAATCAAAGGAGTGGCAGTATGGCCAGTATAGGTAATTGATTTATGATAAGAAACAATATTGTACAAGGTATTGAAATTGAAATTGAAATTCATACGCAATATTGGTCATCGCTAGTTAAAATTTGATGGGGTTATTTTGATTAGAAACAACGAGGTTTGCTCTTTTTTTTTTTTCATAATATATTATACATTTCACATGTTTTGATGAATTACGACAGAAATATTGTTTAATAATTTAATTAAGAAGGAATTTATTTTCTACTTTCTCTTTTTTTCTTTTTTTTTCTTTCTTTCTTTCTTTCTTTCTTTTTTTCTTTCTTTCTTTCTTTCTTTCTTTTTTTCTTTCCGTAATGACTCGCTAGTAATGATTATAATATTATGTCTTGACTAACTCCAACGGTACTTAAACGAACACTTATCAGAACCCTCTCGGAAACTCCGGATATTTAGCCAAAGTCTTCCCACTGAGCCGGATTTAACGTTGTGGTAACCCAAGCGCTTACACTCGAGCCAAGGGTAAAAATTTACCACAACCCCAGCAAGATTGGGTACATAGCAATGCCTATTTTTCTCAGACGAGTCACCGTCCATAGATAGAACCTCGACCGAGTTGTACTCTCCCCGAAGATAGAGAGCTTAACAATTGCGAGCTCTGTCGGAACTCTAAAAGTCTTTCCCAGGAAAAGGGGTGTGACACATGATCGAGTTTAACATAGGGAAACCGAGCGCACAAACTCGGTCCCAGGCTCAACATTTAACCGACCTACGCAACTACGGGATCGAGCACATTGCAGTTGGTATTTTTCACCAACCGAGCCTCTGCCCGTAAAGATAGCCTCGTCCGAGACCTTCTCTGCCCAGAAACAGAACTTCCAGGTTCCTACTCAATGTGACCCCCTTTGGCCTTAACTACCCTCTGAAGACGCTAGAAAAAAGGAGTGGCCGAAGCACGCACGGTTTCCTGGTCGATTTCTGCCCATACACGAGGGAAAGCTCACTTCAGACCATCCAGGTTTTTGTTTGTTTTTGCACAAGCATTTGACTCGAGGATGGACCATATTGAGTCGTCCATAGGATTTAAATCTGGCGATGATGGAGGCCACAAATCTTTTCAGTGAAGGAGGGCAAATTGCTTTTGCACCACTCTCGTATCCTTCATGATATGTGCGCTGTTTATGCATACTGTTCAAAATATAATGACTCCAAACTGAAAATTTTATCAGAAACCTGTAAGCAAAACATTAATACAACTCCAAAATTAAATTACGAACTCTCTCGTGACACTGAACTCTCTTTGACGTCTTTATTTAAGGCGTCTTGCTTAGTTTATTTGTGTTACAGGGAAGGTCTTATTTATTCTTCAAAACATTGTTGATTTATTTATTTTTTCTTTCCTTTTTTTCTTTTCTTTCTTTTTTCATTCCTTGTTTTTCTCTGTCTGTCACTTTTCTTTTTCTTCCCTATTTTATTTTTACTTTTTTTCTTTCTTTCTTTTTCTCTTTTCTTTCTTTCTTTTCCTGTTTTTTTTTTATTTCTTTTTCTTTCCTTCATTCTTTTTCCCCAGCTGCTTCTTTATCTTTTCTTCCCTTTTCTCTTTTTTATTTATCTCTTTTCTTTCTTTTTCTTTCATTCTTCCTTTTTTTCTCTTTTACTTTCTTTCTTTTTCTCTGCCCATTTCTTTATCTTTTCTTTCCTTTTTCTCTTTTCTATCTTTTACTCTATTTTCTTTTATTCTTTACTTCCTTTTTCTTTCCTTCTTTCTTTTCTCTTTTTCTTCCTTTCTTTTTTTCTTTTTCTTCGTCTATTTCTTTATCTTTTCTTCGCTTTTTTTTATTTTTCGATTTTTTCTTTTTCTGTTTTCTTTCTTTTTCTGTTTTCTTTCTTTCCTTTCTTCTTTCTTTCTTTCTTTCTTTTCGATTTTCTTTCTTTCTTTCTGCGTCCGTTTTTTTATATTTTCTTCGTGTTACTCTTTTCTTTCTTTCTTTCTTTCTTTCTTTCTTTCTTTCTTTCTTTCTTTACCTTTTTTTCAACATAATACCTCAACCAAATACTTAAGATCTTCCTACAATATGGTTATTATGATTCAATAATAGACTTTAAAAAATGACTAATTTTAAGTCGCAGTAAGTCCCTCCGAACATGAACATGTGAAATAATCTCATAAAATAACCTTGGACAAATGAACCAAGCGGATATTATAAGGCGTTGCCACCTTTTGGCATGAATAATGACCGATATTTTGAACACGACGCCTAGTTACAGAGTTTGTCGTCCAGCTGAAAGGTAATATTATTTCCTCGGATACTAGTGTCGTTCTTTAGCAGCCATATCAGTTGTAAGGGGCGATAACAATGATGCTATATCATAAGCGGCCTTTCAGGTAATTACACGTTAGGAAACATTCCTCAAATAATTATTGACGCCCACTAGAAAGACGTAATAATTGCTGACGAAACAATGAATATGGAAGGAGAAAAATGTTTTACTGCCTAATTTTGAGGTTAAAAACGGAATTTACTGCTGCGTACAACGTAATTTTAACTTTGAGTATAATAAAACTTTTTAAACTAAACATATCTCTGGTATTTTCAGACATTTTTTTTTAACCAAACTGAAAGCCAAGAAACATTTTTATTTTTTTAATGTTTGGTCTAGTGATTTTATTTTGTGAGTGAACTGAAGCCTACCTCTAGAATAAAACCTTCTCTTTCTTTTCTTTTCTTTTCTTTTCTTTTCTTTTCTTTTCTTTTCTTTTCTTTTTTTTTTTTTTTACTTAGTCATTCCCACTAACACGAATTAGAAACTTAAACAAAACTCGATTTGGGAGTTTCTATTGTCCCAAAATGTAAACAATTGCAATGGCGCCATGAATTTTTTCGCAATGCTGAAGACAGCCTTTCAGTTTACGAATATAATAACTTAATCAGTTTATGTATATAAAGAAGCGGTCATGCCTGTGAGCCATATTTTATGAGAAAATAGACACTGAATTGAGTTCTCTGATGTGCGTTGTGGTGCATTAGATATCCACTCGGAACGACAAATCGGGGAGCTGAGTTCGAATTCCAGTTGAAGTCCTTGCATTCACTTACACACAAATACCTTTTGGAAAACTATTAATCCGTCTCTTCCCTCCAGTTATGGTTTAAATAACAGGACAGATTGGGTTCTATGGCCTTGGTCGGCAACCAGTCTACCGCAGAAAGTAATGGCAACCTATTGTGGGATAATCTTCTGCCCAGTCAGTCATGTTTCGAAAGAGACATGATCGCCCAAGCGTGTATCACGTATGGCACTTAAATGACTGACTCTGTAAATATGAATTGGAGGCACCAAAATCAAGCAAGTACAAAAATGGGTTCTATAGCCTTGGCTGACAATAATGTCATGGCAATCTACTGCAGGCTAATCTTCTGCCCAGTCAGTCATGTCTCTTTAGAGACATGATCGCCCAAGCGTGTATCCCATATGGCACTTAACTGACTGACTCAGAATAACAAGAACTAGATAGCTGACATTTTTGGACGCATAATCAGGTAGGAGGACTTGGAGAATTTAACACTGACAGGGCGTATTGAAGACAAGAGAGACAAAGGAATTAGTGGGCTGCCTAACTGACCAGGTTTTGCAAATGGATGGTGGGACGTGGTGGGAGAAAGAATGGCAGGAATACAAAAGGGTTGCTCAGCTCGAGAGGACTGAATGAATCTGCATTTGAGGTTGTGAGGATGTGCAACTTTTTAAAACTGTTTTATTTTGTTTTCTTTTTTTTTATTTTCATTTTTATTTTTTTCTTCTGATTGTTGACTGATGGTTGGATCCAACCATCAGTGGATCCAAAGGTCAAGTCAGCCTCACCGCACCATTTAAACCCTTTAGAAATGACAACGGGATTTTTGCCTAATATTAAAACGACCCCCCCCACATACACACACAACTACATCATCGTCGATATTATTATTACTTGAAATCAGTGGAAATTGATTGTCTTTTTTTTTTTTTAATCATATCACCCCAAGCAAGGCATTCCAATGCCACTATAGCGCAGGGGGTTAGATAGAGCGATCGGGTATAGGAAATGTCAGAAGGAGGGTGATAGACGAGTAAGGAGGTACATAGGAAGAGTGTTTGAGAGAATGGGTGCGATTTAGTGTGTTATGAGGTGTCTATTGACCTTACATTTAAACTCCTGGAGGTTGTAGCCGTCGGGGAAGCAAGCATGCGGAAGAGAATTCCACAGGCGGGAAGTGCGAGAAAAGAAGCTGTTAGAGTAGAAATTGCAGTTACATCTATTATTTAATCTATAACTGGAGCGAAGTGACGGATTAATACCTTTGCCAAGGGTATTTGTGCGTAAGTGAATGCAAGAAGTTCAACTTGAATTCGAACTCGGCTCTCTGATTTGTCGTTCCGCACTGTTTCACTGTAAAAGGGTGGGACCTAGTTACTAATCTAGCATCTCGTGCAAATTCACACCTAGGGGGCACCAGTGATTTAAGTTCATCAGAGCAGAAGCCGTGAAAGTATTTATAGAAGAGGCACAGGGAAGCCACGTCACGCCGGTGAGAGAGTGACTGCAGGCGGTCAGCCAAGTCGGTATCGAGGCACAGGGAAGCCACGTCACGCCGGTGAGAGAGTGACTGCAGGCGGTCAGCCAAGTCGGTATCGAGGCACAGGGAAGCCACGTCACGCCGGTGAGAGAGTGACTGCAGGCGGTCAGCCAAGTCGGTATCGGTCACATTACTGATTCTCCGCTGTACTCTCTATATTTTGGGAGCATCTCGACGTGGTGTAATAGTTACCAAACTTGTCCCGCAATGAACCTGTTACATCTTTTCACGTCTCCTTTTTCCTCTTCCCTTACTCGCCGTCCACACAATGAAAGAGAAGAACAATGACGTCACACGAGTCTCAAATGAAACTCAACTTCTTGGCCTAAAGCTAATTTTTTGAAGTTCGATCCTCATTGGGTACCCCATACTTTTGGCCTTGTTACCACATCAGAGCTACGCTTAGAAACTCACAGTCCACCTCAACATGGTTTAATGGTTAGCAAGCTTGTCTCACAAGAACCTGTTACAACTGAGTAGTGAGTTCGATCCTCATTGGGTACTCTATGAATTCAGCCTCATGCCACATCTAATCGGCGCTTGGTGACTACGTAGTTTTATCATCTTTTTTTTTTCTAGTGCGTGGATCAATTTCTTTTTCACTTCATTAATGAATTTCATATAATAAAAAAGGAAAATAATCGTACTTAGTGGTGAGAAAGAAATGAGAACGGTTTGATGCTTCTTACCTAGTGGCTGAGGTAGTTGCGTATTGCAATGTTCAAGCCTATACAAGAAAGCTTTTTGCATTTTCATTTTCATTTGTGTTTTGTTTAACGGCAGATCAACCTCTGTGGGTTATTTAATGCCAAAAAAGGTGGGGTTTTAAGGTACTTTTTTTTAATGTTCGGTTATAGTGAGAAGGTTGATATAGTCAGATTTTAATGAAAATGTTTTGCTTTTATTCTTTTATATTTTAGAAAACGGGAAATGTCTTCTAGTTTTGTATTCAAAATGTTTTGCTGAAAATTCTTTTCAAAATTGTGTTATGGTAATAAATTTTTCTTCAAAAAACTATTGTTGGTAATATTTTTCCTTCAAAAATGTATATTTTTTTATAAAAGTCTATTTTATTTATATATATATATATATATATAAGTGTAGTTTTATACTTTCATAGTGTTTTGACCCTAGTTTGGGGGTTAACTATTTGCCCATAGCTGGGACCCTAACAGGTGCTACCACTCTGGGTCAGGGTAGACATGGGAACAACAGCAATTAAGAGGTGGTTCCATGCTCCTCACAACCTCCCAATCAGAGGCCTTGCTGCCGGATGCAGTTTACCGTCATGCCCAGGACCACATTTTCACTTGAAAGACTACAGGAATATTATGTTCTACCAAACACGCCTTGATCTTAGACTAAAACAAATCCTAGTAAATATTTATTTCAGAAAATAATATTTTGGAAATATCCCAGAAGAAGGTGGGACAATCTATATTGTTTAACAAGTAGGTTTTAGTGCTCATATTAAACTAGGAACTACCAACCAAAACAGACGCGTTTTTATTTTCGAAATGGAAGTAAAATGACTCGCTGAAAATATTAAAATTCAAAATACCGATGGGTTGGTTCGTATATGGCAAACAACATATATTTTCTATTTTCGGAACAATAAACGGTTTTATGATAAATACAATAAGGAGTACGGGTGAGTATTATAAATTTATACATTCTCTGTTTTAAACCCATTAAAAGTGGACGACAGCTAAGTATTCTTAGTTTGTGCTAAACGCATTAAAGTCGGTTCTACAATTCAGTTACAAAAGAACGCTTGCCGATTGGATCGTCAGTTAAGTGCCATACGTGATACACGCTTGGGCGATCATGTCTCGAAAGAGACATGACTGACTGGGTAGAAGATTATCCCGCAGTAGGTTGCCATTACATTCTGCTGTAGGCTGGTTGCCAGCCAATACTATAAAACCCAATCTGTCCTATTATTTAATCTATAACTAGAGGGAAGTGACGGATTAATACCTTTGCCCAGGGTATTTGTGCGTAAGTGAATGCAAGAAATTCAACTTGAATTCGAACTCGGCTCTCTGATTTGTCGTCCCGCACTGCACCGCAACGCACATAAATATTAGTAATCATATTTCTATTCATCCTTAACCCTGTATGCGTATCCTTAAGAGACAATAATAGTTCGCGCTAAACGATTCGGAGTCGATCACGTGATTGAGTTGGCTATTTATTTCATCATGTTTTCGTTTAGTCAGAGACAAAAGACGAGAGAAGCACTAAACAGTCAAAACTAACCACGCAGTAGCAGGTAAAAAGCCAGGTCGCTCCCGGTAAAACACTCTCGCACTCTCCCATGGTCTCTAGTGCTATTTTCTTCATCTCTTCTTTTTTCTCTTCTTATACTCGCCGTGCACACAGTGCAAGTGAAGAACTGTGGTGATATCAATCAGAGCGAGGAACCGGATGTTTGCCCTCAGAGATTCAGAAAGCAAATGAACAAAACTGGTCTTTGTGTATCTGGCTCCACGCAGAAGTTCCGGAGGTAAACCAAAAATAAATAAATATCAAATCCCTTTTACGGACCTGTAGCGGAACTCTGGATCCTGATTGGTCATCAAATCACAAAATTCAAAATACGTCAGAGAAACGATTTTTCCATAGCTAAAGAAAAAAATCGTTTCTGATCCACCCCCCGTGTCTGTGCAATATTTAACGATGATCTTAAACCGGTCATGGCGAGTTCAGAGGAGGCAGTTCGCTGACACACATCAAAGATGTAACTCTCAACTTCAAGTGACCCGGACATTGTCCCCTCTTTCTCCTTCGCTATCTCAACAATTACTGCTACGAACATTTTGTATGAACTCTTAATTCTTCAACCTCATCATTTAATACGAACTCTATCATAAACTTCTTAATGTTTCTAATTGTACATTAACTCTTACCACTTGTCATTCCTCCTTATAATAAATTTCTATTTTAAATGTAAAGCGTATATTTTATTATTCCACTCTTCATCACTAATACACACATTCTAACTGCCGACAACAAACCTTCTGATGAAAACCCTTCTCATGAATATCAACCCAACATAAATCCTGTAAGCCGTAGGAAGTTCGGTTAAGAAAGACACAAGGCCGAACAAAAGAAACATTAACCAACTCCCTACACTACAAAACAATGACGTCACACGAATCTCTTATGAAACTCAACTTCTTGGCCTAAAGCTAATTTTTATTAACATCATAACAGCTAGTGAAATACAATCGCTTCAATGACTCCAACAACACTTATATCTCGATATCAACTCATCAATTCACTAAGACGAGATTCTTAAACTCAATCAAACTACATTCTCAAGAACATTACATGTTTAGCGTCAAAGAGAGACAACTCATCTTCATTTAACTGTAAGTTGAACATAACATTTTCAATAATAATCCAAAACTCTCTCGAGATCGTTAACATAATAGCTTCAAATATTTTCACCGTCCACTACAATTTGTAACTGTAATGTTTTCTGCCGGTGAGTTTCCCAATACAAACTGATAACCCTTAAATAAAAAGTTATAAAAAAAGTTCACTATACCATTTTTTACTTGTTGTTTTTTGTCTTTGTGAATTTGATTTATGTCGTGTCCTGAAAAGTACGATACTAGGTTAGTCCGAGTGGTAAAGACTAAGGAACACACGATTAAATCAACAATAAGGTTTATTGTACTGAAGGTAAAAATATTAAGAGTCCACACAATAGTCACTATGTACAGAAATGGAGCGTAGAGTACTTCCGTCCGTTCCTGGTCGTCTTCCGGTCATCAGCTCAATATTTATTGTCTGAAAAATACAATTGTGGCACAAGGCCGATTGGTGGGGGACTCAGGTTGGTCTTCAGTACCTATCCTATACATAGCTAATCCGACTCACGACCCAAACAAACTTTACAATTTTCTCATCCACCACAAGAACATGTCCATCATCATTCAACCCTTCATACACCAAAATGCCTCAAACATACCACGAACCTAAAAAAAACCTCAAAGAGTATAAAAATTTTATTTTGAATAATAGATACAAAAATATATTTAGAAATATATCATGAAATGATATGTGGGGAGGGGCATGACATAAATTCTCAAAACAAAAGAAAATTTTAAACAAAAGATACAAACAGAAATCATGATGTTAGTTGGACCCAACCAACCCACAAAACAAAGAGGCTGCTGTATTCTGCCCATAGGACAAAGTCCAGAGGCACTCTTTCTACAAGGAATGGAGAGGAGAAAATAAAATTGATGGGGAGAATATAACCTTGACCTAGACGATATAAAACGGGACAAAAAAATAAAAATTGGGGAAATTTGGAATCTCGACCTGGATCAGAACAAAAGACAATGCCGGGTACAGGGTAGGAATCACATTCATTCGCATTAACTAGGTACACCAAAAGGAACTACCTTAACCAGAGGAGGGATCCAAAGGAACCACCCCGATGTAACTAGTAAATCTAAAAGAGAAAATCAAGGCTAGTCTCGTTCACGCGAACCAGGCTCGCCACATTTATCCACCTTTCACTAAAGCCTATCGGGGTCAACTGTTTCCAATCAGATTTAATTTTAATTTTGAACTGATGCTCAAAATATCGGATCAGGTCCTGAGGTAAAAGTCGGCCTCCTCGCAAGACTTCCTCCAGTCGCGTCGTTCATATTACCATTCGAGCCGTGGCCAGCAGCGACAGAAAGACCATTCGCTTCATTCCCGAAAACGGGGGCGACACATCGTCAAAGGTATATGCACGAAAAATGAGCACGAGCTCACACGGTGCGATACGAACAGTCAACTCGCCGACGAAGGCGAACCCGAGAACAATGGTAGAAGGCGTGCGCAGACGTCTCCATTAAACCAAGGTAACATGCGTTCACAATCTGGCAAATCCACCAGGCCCCATATGAAGGCCGCGTCATTGAGAGACAACCTATTCCGAGCCAATCGCCAGGTAAGTGAAAACTCAGAGTTGTTGAGATAATCGGCACCTGGCGCCCAAGACCAATAAGAGCGATACTCCTTCTCCGACATGCCGAGCACTTCGCGTAGTGTATCCTTCACGACACCCGCCACTAATCCCTGATAGAAGACTTTTCTAGGCCGAGAAAGGTCACTGGACCGAGGAATGGCCCTCAAGGCTGCCAGACATTCGAGGAGAAAACTCGATCGCCCCCAAGGTTTACGGCACCGCTTTGAGACCGGGGAAATGATAGTAAGGCTAGGGAACATGTCCCTCACTATCCCCGTTAGCAACGAGTCTTCCAATAACGCACGCCTGAGAAAAACCACCCTTGAAGCGAGTTTGTGACTCGCCAAGTCCGGCATTCCCAGACTCCCCCATGATACGGAAGTTGATAACAGACACGTTTGTCGATGTGATGTTTGCGTCCTCTCCAAAGAAGGGAGAATAGCAAACTCTCGATCGCCTTCTCACGCCGTTCATAAAGTGAAGTGCAGATAGCCGGTAAAGGATAATGGGAAAGACGTGTGTAACACACGCCTCAGCCACACCCTGTAAGAACAAATTCCTTCAACGCCAAATCCCGACCGACGCGACGACCTTTGCCTGTACATTAGACCAATTTTTCTCCAACTGGAGGTCGGGCCCAAACCACACTCCAAGAATGGCCGTTCGTCCAGTCAAAGGGCCCCGGGAGGGTAGCACCCTTCCAGACACCTAACTGCAACCCGGAAGACTTGTTGCGGTTAATCTTGGCTCCTGTCACCTGTTCGTACCGTTCAAGCGCCTTCTGTACCACCTCAATGTCACTCCGGGAGGACACGAAAGTAGTGACGTCATCGGCGTACGCGAAAACTCTGGCTCGAGCTCCACCAGGGACAGCGATTCCACGTAGGACCGGACTGCACATCCTGTCCCTTAGCCGGTGAAGGAGGGGCTCCAACGCCAAAGCATAAAGTAAGGACAACAGTGGACAACACTGTCGAACCGACCTAGACAGCGCAAAAGCGCTCGACAACTTTCCGTTCACCTGTACCACAGCCGTGGAGACTAATCCAGCGACAGAAGTCTAGTGCGCATCCACCAGGTAGCAATGGTCAACCCTATCAAATGCTTTGGACTGATCTAAATTGATCATCGTACGGATCAATTGCAGGTTGCTCTGAATTGTTTGTCCCCTCACTGCACAAGTCTGTTCAGATCACAACAGAAACTCGGCAACTAGCTGCAAACGGTTCGTCAGGATCTTGGCCAAAATATTTAACTCTGTGTTTAGCTGAGTTATGGGCCTGTAACCATCTAGTTTCCTCCCAACATTTTTGCCTTTTCTCAACAGCGTGACCACACCCCTAGTGAACCAGTTGGGGATGAACCCCTGCCGGAACCAGTTGTTGAACACGACAGTCAAGATCGGGACAAAAATGTGCGACAGCCTCAAGTACAATTCATAGGGCAAACTATCCAAACCTGGCGACTTGCCACTGCCGACCTTCTTCAACGCCCCGTAGACTTCGTCCTCTGTAATTTCTCCCTCGCAGCTAGCTGCATCAACCGGCAAAAACCGGGGTAAGTCAGCCAAATAACTGTGAAGCTTCTTGGTAAACCGGTTCTTGAAATGTCGCCGAAACGTCTCGCACACGTCGTCAGTCGACCGAAGACTATGTCCCTCCGGATCGCGCACCTCTCGAATGTACCGGTCACCGCCTCGACGAATCTCTTCCTTGCGCAGTTCTGCGCCCATGTTTACAGCTTCGGAAGACATATTGCTTAACCTATGTCTAGTTACCTGACCCATGTAACGCTCGCTAGTCGAACGCTCCAGGGCCTGCTTAGCTAAGGCTATTTCTAGGAGATCCCCACCAGCCTCCGCCTGGAAGAAATTAGCTTTAAGCGTCTTCACCTTGTTAGCCTTATCTAGTTTGAGCCGTTGGCTATAATCAGTGGTGAAAGACCTAATCCTATTCTTAAGATTCTCCCACCACTTATTCCCAATGACTCCCCCAGTTAACGCCCGCTGCACTACGTTAATTAGCTGGCATCAGTAAGGACTGATTGAACTTCCAGTAACCAGCCATTCTAGGCCTAAAATCTAACGCTACACGGGCACAAACAAGTTTGTGGTCCGAGTAGCCTAACCAGTGGAATGTCGGAGAATCTAGGAAATCTATGCTGGCTTCTCTCACTAACATTCTATCCAGGTAACTAGATAACCGGGTAGAAGGCCAACTATGAGTCCACGTCCACATTTTCCCATCAGTTTGTAATCTACTGCGTGGTCTATTTATAATGGGTGACAGTCCATTGCTAGGGTGAGACAGGTTATTCCATTACAACAATTTAGTTAAAACAATAGAGGGCCAGTTTAAGTGTAATAATCACCACTACAATTGGTTATATCTTTACAGTATAAACAAGACCGGTGTGTACTGAATCTCCCGAACGGTGTCGGGGAGCCTGATTTGGGACCCCGTGCTGTGTTTTACTTTTGTGATACTCGCAATCTTATCGACATTTTTTTTAATCATTTCATCCCAAGCAAGGCATTCCACTGCCACTATTGCGCTTGGGGCTACATGGAGGAAGGTAAATAGAAAGAGTGGTTAGACATAGGAAATGTCAGAAGGGGGTGATAGATAGTTGGGTGGGTGGGAAGAGTGTTTGAAAGAATGGAAGGGAGTTAGTTTGTTAGGAGGTGTCTATTGACCTTACATTTAAACTCCTGGAGATTGTAGCCGTCGGGGAAGCAGTCATGTGGAAGGGAATTCCACAGTCGGGAAGTGCGAGAAAAGAAACTGTTGGAGTAGAAGTTGCGGTTGCATTTTATCGGTTTCACTGTAAAAGGGTGGGATCTAGTTGCTAATCTAGTAGCTCGTGCAAATTCGAACCTTGGGGGCACCAGTGATCTAAGTTCATCGGAGCAGAAGCCATGGAAGTATTTATAGAAGAGACACAGGGAAGCCACGTCGCGCCGGTGAGAGAGAGACTGCAGGCGGTCTGCTAAGTCGGTATTGATCACATTACAGACCCTCCGCTGTACCTTGTCTAGAAGCCCAAGGAGAATAGCAGGGGCACCCGACCAGATATGGCAACAGTATTCAATGCACGGGCGGATGGTAGATTTATAAATGTGCAGGATAGATTCAGACGGAAAAAACCTCTGGGCCCTGCACAGAGAACCGACTTTCATAGCAGCGGATTTAGCAATGGATTCGATGTAGTCATTCCACTTGAGGTCCGCTGAAAGTGTGAGACCAAGGAGGCGTAGTTTTTTATTCTCTGGGAGGCAAGCCTGGTACATTTGCTTTTTTTTCTACCTACATTTATATACGTTGCAAATTAAGCACGACTGACTAGAAAAGGATGAAGATTTTTTGCGGATTTCCACGCGGGTCTTATTTTTTTTCTTTTCGTTTAAATCAGTAAATTTGTTTTCTATACGCTAAATTAAAAAAAAAAAAACACTGGCGGACCTGAAGCAGGCTACCACCACGTTTAATTTTTTTTACTTTTTTCAGCGCAATCCTATCGATTGTTACTTAAACTTTCCAATTATCAAAAAGATTTTGAAAAATTACAATATTTAAACCATTTTGGTGGGGGGGGGCACAATTTCTCATACAACGTTAAAGTAAATCGATCCTCCATTTTCAATTTGAAATTTTTGCAACTTTTTTTTTTTTGTTCATTCGTAAAGTTTAAGGTGTAAAAGATAATATTGCAGTCCAAAAAATTTGATAATGAACAAATTTATACGTGGCGGTAATGTCGTACCGGCGACTGGTTTCAAAATGGAGGCTCGATTTACTATAACGTTGTATGAGAAACTGATCCCCTCAGAAAATGCTTAAATATTGAAATTTTTCAAAATTTTTTGTCAATCGTAAAGCTAAGGGGATACTCGATTGGACTGCGCTGAAAAAACTAAATAAATAAATAAAAAACAACGAAATTAAACGTGGTGGTAGTCTGCTTCAGGTCCGCCAAAACACTTTATGAAATTTTCTATTTTTTCCATAATGTTGAATGTTTGAAATTCTTCAACTTTTTAACAAGAAAAATTTAAAGTAAAAGATTGTTGACTTATTTAAGATGAAAAAAAATTATTAATAGGCATAGTGGAATGATAGATAGCGGTTTGGATGGAAGAACCGGAGAGTCGAGTTCAAACCTTAGTTAGATTTATTGCATTCACTTACGGGAGAAGTGATACCCTTGTGGTTCTCACTATCTTATCAAAATTTGCTTTTTGTTTTTGCCTACGTTTATATACGTTACAAATTAAGCAAAGCACAACTGACTATTAAAGAATGAAACATTTTTTCAGAGTTTGACGTCATTCTGGGATCATTTTTTTTGTCTAAATCCAAAGCATGATTGGGGTCCACGGGTAGGGATTAAATAAAAATACGAAATAAAATAAAAGTACTAAATAAAATAAACATAAACATCTCCTAGGATTCCTCTGACAGGAAAGACAATTGACGCATGCGCAAAAAGAGAGGCCTCCTGGCGCCAAAAAATAAACTCTATTTCTTTTTCTGTTGAACTTTGGATGGTAAAAACGTGTTAAACTGTTCGGGAAGGAATTTTCCCAACAAGAGGTCGTTGGAACCAAAAATAAAATCAGTGTCCAAACTGTCCCTCTAGTGTCTCTGTATCTTTCCTTTTCTCTTTGCCTATTTATTTCAGCGGCGAAAGCCATTCAACAAGTTTTGGATGTTTAGGCGAAAGAATCAACCCAGCAATAATAGCCATAACATTCCATAACCGTCGCTATCTTTTCAACATTTGCTTTTTTCTACCTACATTTATATACGTTACAAATTAAACGAAACACAACTATTAAAGAACGAAAGAATTTCGTGGATTCTAGCATAATTCTTTTTTGTTCAAATCCATTAATTTGTTTCCTTTATGCTCATTATCTAAAAAACATTATGTAAAATTCAGTATTTTTTATTCGTAATGTTGAATGTATTGAAATTATTTCTTTTTTAACAAATAAAATCACTACTTGATGTTAAAATTGTCACAGAATTAATTGTTGATTTCTTTAAGATGGAATGATCTATTATGACTAGTCTCTAATTTGTATTTAGATACATTGTATTTATTTTTAATTTTTCTAGATGAATTGTTCCTTTATATTGCATATGATTCATTATTGTACATAATAAGGTTACAATAATATTTGTATTTGATATGAATACAACCTTATAAAAATTGAGACAGTCGAGTGGGGAGAAACTAATTTAAAATTTTTTTTCTTTGATGAACGTCTAGCTTTTTTTGGGTCGGTATACCAATACGGGATCAGGAAGGACTGGTGTGGACTACCACTGAACCCATCGACATTCAATCCTGGTTAGGTAAATATCATATATTTTATCCATAATGTTGGATGTGTTAAAATTATTCAACTTTTGAACAAGAAAAATCTCTATTTCGTGTTAAAAATTGCTACAAAACAGTGTTGATTTATTTAAGATGGAATGATTTATTATGACATGTCTCTAACTCATATTTAGGCACATTGAATTTAAGTTAAATTTTTCTAGTTGAATTATTCACCCTTATTGCATATGATCCATTATTGTACATAGGCTGGAATGATCTATTATGACAGGTCTCTAACTCATATTTAGGCACATTGAATTTAAGTTAAATTTTTCTAGTTGAATTATTCACCCTTATTGCATATGATCCATTATTGTACATAGGCTGGAATGATCTATTATGACAGGTCTCTAACTCATATTTAGGCACATTGAATTTAAGTTAAATTTTTCTAGTTGAATTATTCACCCTTATTGCATATGATCCATTATTGTACATAGGCTGGAATTATCTATTATGACAGGTCTCTAATTTCTATTTAGATACATTGTATTTATTTTCAATTTTTCTAGTTGAATTATTCACCCTTATTGCATATGATCCATTATTGTACATAGGCTGGAATGATCTATTATGACAGGTCTCTAATTTCTATTTAGATACATTGTATTTATTTTCAATTTTTCTAGTTGAATTGTTCACCTATATTGCATATGATCCATTATTGTACATAGGCTGGAATGATCTATTATGACAGATCTCTAATTTCTATTTAGATACATTGTATTTATTTTCAATTTTTCTAGTTGAATTGTTCACCCTTATTGCATATGATCCATTATTGTACATAGGCTGGAATGATCTATTATGACAGGTCTCTAATTTCTATTTAGATACATTGTATTTATTTTCAATTTTTCTAGTTGAATTGTTCACCTATATTGCATATGATCCATTATTGTACATAGGCTGTAATGATCTATTATGACAGGTCTCTAATTTCTATTTAGATACATTGTATTTATTTTCAATTTTTCTAGTTGAATTGTTCACCCTTATTGCATATGATCCATTATTGTATATAGGCTGGAATGATCTATTATGACAGGTCTCTAATTTCTATTTAGATACATTGTATTTATTTTCAATTTTTCTAGTTGAATTGTTCACCCTTATTGCATATGATCCATTATTGTACATAGGTTGGAATGATCTATTATGACAGGTCTCTAATTTCTATTTAGATACATTGTATTTATTTTCAATTTTTCTAGTTGAATTGTTCACCTATATTGCATATGATCCATTATTGTACATAGGCTGGAATGATCTATTATGACAGGTCTTCTAATTTCTATTTAGATACATTGTATTTATTTTCAATTTTTCTACTTGAATTGTTCACCTATATTGCATATGATCCATTATTGTACATAGGCTGGAATGATCTATTATGACAGGTCTCTAATTTCTATTTAGATACATTGTATTTATTTTTCAATTTTTCTAGTTGAATTATTCACCCTTATTGCATATGATCCATTATTGTACATAGGCTGGAATATCTATTATGACAGGTCTCTAATTTCATTTAGATACATTGTATTTATTTCTAATTTTCTAGTTGAATTATTCACCTTATTGCATATGATCCATTATTGTACATAGGCTGGAATGATCTATTATGACAGGTCTCTAATTTCTATTTAGATACATTGTATTTATTTTCAATTTTTCTAGTTGAATTATTCACCCTTATTGCATATGATCCATTATTGTACATAGGCTGGAATGATCTATTATGACAGGTCTCTAATTTCTATTTAGATACATTTAGAATATTTTCTTGACTTTTCTAGTTGAATTATTCAATTTATTGCATATGATCCATTATTGTACATAGGCTGGAATGATCTATTATGACAGGTCTCTAATTTCTATTTAGATACATTGTATTTATTTTCAATTTTTCTAGTTGAATTATTCACCCTTATTGCATATGATCCATTATTGTACATAGGTTGGAATGATCTATTATGATGTATTCTAATTTCTATTTAGATACATTGTATTTATTTTCAATTTTTCTAGTTGAATTATTCACCTCATTGTATATGATCCATTATTGTACATAGGTTGGAATGATCTATTATGACAGGTCTCTAATTTCTATTTAGATACATTGTATTTATTTTCAATTTTTCTAGTTGAATTATTCACCCCTATTGCATATGATCCATTATTGTACATAGGCTGGTATGATCTATTATGACAGGTCTCTAATTTCTATTTAGATACATTGTATTTATTTTCAATTTTTCTAGTTGAATTGTTCACCCTTGTTGCATATGATCCATTATTGTACATAGGCTGGAATGATCACAGACAGGTCTCTAATTTCTATTTAGATACATTGTATTTATTTTCAATTTTTTCTAGTTGAATTATTCACCCTTATTGCATATGATCCATTATTGTACATAGGCTGGAATGATCTATTATGACAGGTCTCTAATTTCTATTTAGATACTGGTATTTATTTTCAATTTTCTAGTTGAATTGTTCACCTTTATTGCATATGATCCATTATTGTACATAGGCTGTAATGATCTATTATGACAGGTCTCTAATTTCTATTTAGATACATTGCATTTATTTTCAATTTTTCTAGTTGAGTTATTCACCCTTATTGCATATGATCCATTATTGTACATAGTTGGAATGATCTATTATGACAGGTCTTGTATCTCTATTTAGATACATTGTATTTATTTTCAATTTTTCTAGTTGAATTGTTCACTCTATTGTGAGATGATCCATTATTGAAATATAGGTTGTAATGATCTATTATGACAGGTCTTTAATTTCTATTTAGATACATTGTATTTATTTTCAATTTTTCTAGTTTAGGTTATTCACCCTTATTGCATATGATCCATTATTGTACATAGGCTGGAATGATCTATTACAGACAGGTCTCTAATTTCTATTTAGATAAGATTATGTTTATTTTCAATTTTTCTAGTTGAATTGTTCACTTATTGGGATATGATCCATTATTGTACAGGCTGGAATGATCTATTATGACAGGCCTTGAATTCTATTTAGATACATTGTGATTATTTTCAATTTTTCTAGTTGAATTGTTCACCCTTATTGCATATGATCCATTATTGTACATAGGCTGGAAATGATCTATTATGACAGGTCTCTAATTTCTATTTAGATACATTGTATTTATTTTCAATTTTTCTAGTTGAATTGTTCACCCTTATTGCATATGATCCATTATTGTACATAGGCTGTAATGATCTATTATGACAGGTCTCTAATTTCTATTTAGATACATTGTATTTATTTTCAATTTTTCTAGTTGAATTATCTACCCTATTTCATGACCTACTACTAGCATATATTGGAATTGATCTATTATGACAGGTCTCTAATTTATTGTTGAACATTGTATTTATTTTCAATTTTTCAGTTGAATATTCACCTTGTCTGTACAGATCCATTATTGTATGATAGGTTGAAATGATCTATTATGACAGGTCTCTAATTTCTATTTAGATATTGTATTTATTTTCAATTTTTCTAGTTGAATTGTTCACCATTGCATATGATCCATTATCATATAGGCTGGAATGATCTATTATGACAGATCTCTAATTTCTATTTAGATACATTGTATTTATTTTCAATTTTTCTAGTTGAATTGTTCACCCTTATTGCATATGATCCATTATTGTACATAGGCTGTAATGATCTATTATGACAGGTCTCTAATTTCTATTTAGATACATTGTATTTATTTTCAATTTTTCTAGTTGAATTATTCACCCTTATTGCATATGATCCATTATTGTACATAGGCTGGAATGATCTATTATGACAGGTCTCTAATTTCTATTTAGATACATTGTATTTATTTTCAATTTTTCTAGTTGAATTGTTCACCTATATTGCATATGATCCATTATTGCACATAGGCTGGAATGATCTATTATGACAGGTCTCTAATTTCTGTTTAGATACATTGTATTTATTTTCAATTTTTCTAGTTGAATTGTTCACCCTTATTGCATATGATCCATTATTGTACATAGGCTGGAATGATCTATTATGACAGGTCTCTAATTTCTATTGTACTGTAGTAAACACGCAATAAAAATTAACTCTCTTCTTTTTTTCACTTTTACAAAAATTCACAATGACGTATGCAATCTTAAATTTTGACCATTAAAAAACGTTTTGACCCCTACTGAAAAAAACACACAAAGCCGGATTTCGCGATCAGATGTTAAATTAATTTTCTAACCAATGGAAGGAAGCGATTTGAAAAACTGAGAGAAACGTTAGCAATCCAGTGTGAAAAACTAAATGGCTATAAAAACACAAAGAAAGTTAAAATCAGTCAGTGAGATGAAAGCAGCGATATCATACACCAGCAACATGTGACAAAACTTCATGTCTGAACCGGACGTAAGGCCTATTAAAAAAAAATTTCAGCCAGCTCCCTACCACTACAGTTCATAATAAGGTTACGATAAAATGTGTATTTTATACAAATACTGTAAGAGAATTAAAATAAACCAATAAATAAAATAGCCCCCCCCCCCCCCCGGATTATTATTAGATTCACACTTTCACTCCTACGCATTTTAAATAACATGCTTGTTTTCATCTGCAAAACACGTTATGTTAGCAGGTAGTCAATTCGGACTGGTCATCCAGTGTTCACGTGTTAAATCCCGATTTCCCCGCGCATTCCGCACGTCTATGTAAGCAGGGAACACACGTGTTGCTAACCAGTTAGGTCTCAGATGCCTGCAGTTGCGGCCAGCTATCGCGGCGACATGTTTCTTAGTTTTACCTAACTTACACATCCACACCCGCAGGTAGCAATTAGTGGTGCGAATTTATTTCTTGCACACACATGCATGTGCACACACATTTCCCAGTACAAATTCCAGTGGGAACTCAACCAATTGTATGTATTCTACCTTTCAGAATTATCTTTCATTAACTTTCTTCCAATGAACATTTTACGTCTCTTGACAGACCAAGGGAGAAAACTTCTCCTTCTTTGCATGCTTTATCAACCAATATTTTGTACATTCATTAATACATGTTTTATTGTTGGTTACATTGGCGTCTTTGTTGTTCCTTATTTCCTGTGTCATGTGTTTGATCAATCGTATGTCGTATCGAATTCCAAATATAAATATTGTAATGGATGCTAATATCCTCTACAATACTGTGCGATATCCCTCATGTTGGACTTTTTGTCTACATCTATACTGTGCAGACCCCTATTATTCAACCCATTTTATAGTTCACCAATAGAAGGCTTAACCAATCAGGAAGCTCAAAATATTCAATGCGATGTGTAAAAAAGGTGGCCAAATTTTTCCGAGTATTTGAGTTCAAATCCGATTCTGCAGAGTGTCTGATTCGAGAGTGATGGTCTTTGACGTTGTTTCATTGAAAAGATTACGTGCGGCGAGGATACTCTATATCCAATATACTATGACGGACATTGTCAACAGATACCAAGAGGATACTCTATATCCAAGAACGTTGTCAACATTACCTTCAATCCCTTACTTTGTGACCATCATGGACTGTTGTTACTATATAATATACATTCGGGAATTTGATTCTCTATTATGATCAATACATATTATAATCAATAATCAAATCATAAACTGATCCCTGCACTTTATCCAAAAATTATGGCGAATTTTGCCAACACCTTACAGACAGAAACATGCATTAAGTCCTTTTGCAAAAAACTCTAGATTTCATTGGATAATAAATACTACAATGTTTCTATAGGACAATTTAAGAATCGCAGCTTGAGCGACAATTTACCAATCGCTTGATTTTATCTAATCAAAATTTGTGCACTTTTGGTAGAAGGTGGCTCCAACCAGCTCCCCAGATTTTTACAAAAGCTCGCATTTCGATTGGCCAATTCTCTCCAATAGAAATTTCAGCACGAGACACAAAGTTTTCCCGCGCAGTAAAGTTGTGCCGGTTTAATACGTATATAAACTCTGAATTTTGTCGCATTCAACCAGTTAGTTTCCAACTGCCACAATGGCCCACGCCAGTCCAAGCGTCACCCATTTGAATGCGCCACTCACTCACACTTTGAAACTGCCAAACTGAAATAACTAACTCTTTGAACACACACGCTACATTTCTGTCCTCACATAGATTTCTTTTCAACAAACTTTATAAGATCCAGAACATTCAATTTTCAATCCCATTCAATTGCATCTGGAACATTCAATGAGAAAATAATATTCTAAACAAGCAATTCTCTTTTTTTCAAAGTAACACGAGATACAGTTAAAGAGAGATAACTCCATTTTTGTACTGGTAACATTTTTTTTATCTGGACTTACGCATCTGAACTTTCAAACGCAACAGTTTAATCCTTTCTTACATTGCTTAATCTCTTCTCATAACTGGTTAATTCTTAATCCTCACCATTGTATATTTTTCTAAACACAGTTTATTGTTATTACTAGCAGTATAGCCCGGCATTGCTCGGGTGTAATGAAAGCTTTAAAACTAATCCATGGTCCTGGAGCTCAGACTCTTTGGACGTTGGCACGAAACACTAAAAAAGCAATAGTTGTTTCCAGTTAAAACGAAACCATTGACTGAAAGAAAAATGAATGGATGTAAGTGAAATTTTTATTTCCTGGTATCGATATCAAATAAGTTTTTTCGTCGTAAACTGAATTTTGAAGGCTAAATAAGTCCTCTGAGTAAATGGTATAATGGCTGAGGTGAAGAACTACAATTATACCTACTTAGAGCCAAACCCGAAGCAAAAACTAAAATAAAAGGGCTGAAAAAAAAAAGACAGACATACAGGCAGATAAACAGACACACACACAAACATCTTGCTTTTTTTATATATATATATATATTATCGATCTTCTGCACTATTGTAAGAACTGCAACCTCGAAACTTCTGAATATCGTTTCTTATGTCTTTGTCTATGAGTGTATCAAATTTGATTAAAATCGGACCGCTCTTTCTATAACCTGATTTTTTCGATTATCGATTTTCGATATTTATCGGGTGTACCTCGACACAAAACCTAGCTAAGAACACTCGCAGACGCTTATAGTACAACTGTTTAAATTTTCAAGAAAATCGGTTCAGCTGTTTCGGAGTCTATAGGTAACGGACACACACACACACACACACACGGACAAAGTTCCATTTATAAATTAGTTTAGATAACAATGTTTTTTTTTTCATCAATTACTTTCTCTAAGCGGATGTGCGCTTGTGGTGCAGTGGATATCGACTCAGAACGAGAAATCGGGGTACCGAGTTCGAATTCCAGTTGAATCCCTTGCATTCACTTACGCACAAAATCTCTTGGGAAAAGTATTAATCCGTCTCTTCCCTCCAGTTATAGGTTAAATAAAAGGACAGATTGGGTTATATAGCCTTGACTGGCAACCAGTCTACTGCAGAAAGCAATGGCAATCTACTGCGATATAATCTTCTGCCCAGTCAGTCATGTCTCTTTCGAGACATGATCGCCCAAAGCGTGTATCAAGTATGGCACATAACTGACTGGCGTTCTCAAAATATAATATAAAAGAATGTATGTTGAACGTATATTTGTCCATGTTTAATGCTGATCCAATACGCACAAACACATCTTCAGTTTTATTTATATAGATTACAATTCTTATTAGTATTTTAGATTATTTTTCTATTGGCTAACTTTTAATTTTTATTTTGATATGTTTTTTTAGTTCCAGATTACTACATAGTCTAATAATAAGGGGTGGGGTTTATTTAGCAATTCATTTGTTGTGTAATGAACAAAACAAGATCTAGATTTAAAATTCAAATGCTAAGCACTGACTCATTGATTTTGTTAGAAATTAAGAAGACCCGATTTTACAAACTTTGCTTAAGACACACGCAAAAGCGAATCCAAAACAAAACGTGAAATTTCACACCTTAATGCGAAATGTTTTTCGCTCAATAGAAAACTAGAAAGCATCTTAAAAACAAAATTCAAATAATCTTCAATTTTCAGAAAAAAAAAATGATTTTACGGACCTATTCGTGAGCCGAGGCGAAGTTTGTTCGTCGTTCAATGGAAAGGCCGGAATCACATCCGGGAGTGAATTTCCAAATGATCTTTTCAAGCCCTACAAACAAAATAAAAAACGGGCATGTTCACCTGTGACTAGAGAGAAGACGAGTGTATTAACACGTCCCTTGACAAACGTCAAGCGATCGTTATTATTTTTATCTTTCTCTCTCGCCCCTTTCTTTTTCACCGTTCACCCGTCTGCCTCTTCTTATACTTGATAAACAAATGGAACACTTAAAGACTGAACGATAACTTTAAAGACATTCCCACCCAACGAGAACGCTCATACGTACATACGCACAAGTTACTACTACAAACTCTTGATACCCTTAACTCCTTGCTACTGTTTCTCATTGAACGTTTAATATCTACCAATTCATGTTATTCTTTTCTATTAATAAATTTCTGTTTAAACATACAAATGGCATTTTCCGCCTGAATCCATCCTGCATATATACAAGTCAACCATCCGTCCGTGCATGGAGTACTGCTGCCATTTATGGTCAGGTGCCCCTACCGTCCTCCTCAGTGTTCTTGACAAGCTCCAAAGGAGAGTCTGTAATGTGATAGGTACTGATCTGGCGACTCGACTGCAGCCACTTCCCCATCGTCGAAATGTGGCCTCCCTTTGTCTGTTCTATAAATACTTTCATGGCTTCTGCTCGGATGAGCTTAAGTCACTGGTGCCTCCTCAACAGGTGTTTACTCGTGCAACCAGACTGGCAACTGGGTCCCACCCATTCACAGTCAGGTTAGCCAAATGCAGACGACAATTCTACTCCTGCAGCTTCCTCTCTCGCAGTTCCCGCTTGTGGAACTCACTCCCGTATTCTTGCTTTCCTGACGGCTACAACCTCCAGAAATTTAAATGCAAAGTCAATACTCATCTACTAACCACTGGCCTCTAGCTCTCTCCCCTCCCCTGTATAACCTTCCCTTTCTCTCCACCTATGTATGTCATCGCACCTGCTTTCTCAGCTTTATCGCACCTGCTTTCTCAGATTTCTATTGTTCCTTTCTAACTAGTTTGTACTCCTCACTCTTTTCTAATTAATCTTTTTACATTTATGTAACCCCCTGCACATCAGTGGCGTTTCCGCCTTGCTCGAAATGAAATGATTAAAAAAAAAATACTTTTATTTTTCCAGAAATCCACCTTCTGATAACCTTCTGATAATTTTACTAAACCTAAGTTGTGGGGAGTGTCGGCTGTGTTTATGACATGACTTGGCATTGTACCAGACATGGCTGGCCGTCCCTACAGCTATAGTTGCTATCACTACAATTCTATCTGAATAGATTAGCATTGTCAAAACCTATTTGATGAGTCCTTAAAATCCTAACTTTGGAACTAGATTATTGTTCGCTTTCCACTTCGACACTCTTCATCCATTGGTCGTTTTAGCATTTTAACCACGCCCCGATTTACTATGCAGACGACAGCTTTATTCTAGGTACCTGCACTTATTTTCGATAACTAACTTTTAAATTGAATTTTTAAAAATAATAAAAATGTTTTCTTGAAACTTTTATTTTAGTTTTAATTGAAAGCTAAATGACTAAATTTACTATTTCCAGTAAGCAAAATAAGCTGGTATATATCAAACAGAAATATTGATTGGAATCTAAAATTTTGAGATTTTAAAAATATTTTAAAATATTTTTTGTTTTTTTGTTTTTTTTTTTGAGCGACCGACACAGCCACTCATTTTCAATAACTAACTTTGAAATTGAATTAAAAAAAATATTTTCTTGAAACTTTTATTTTGTTTTAATTGAAAGATAAGTGATTTAATTTACTATTTCCAGTAAACAAAATACTCCGGTGTATTTCAAATAGAAATTATATGATTAGAATCTAAAATTTTGAGATTAAATTTTTTTTTTCAATTTTTCGGGCATTTTTGAGAGATCGTCATATTTGTAAAAAAAAAAAAAAAATTAATTGTCGATGTTCAAAATCTTACAAAAATAAAATACACATCTGTGACATTATTTTTGGAAAATTAGCAAATTTAAAGTTAAATTAATCTGATTTGCACAAGTATTACTTATTTAGAATAAAACTATTTCTTAAACACGGTGTGCTGATCTTTCTGACCGCCTGACTGTTTCCACGCATATTTTACATGTGGTGACAATCAGACAGATGCGAGATAAGTGCATGGCGACTGGAATTGACAAAACTGTATAATTTTCTTCCTGTAAGGGGCAGAAATCGTGAAACACGTGACCTTTTAGTGTATACATAGAAATTACCATACAAAAAAAGAACTTCAAATATACAAAAAAATAAATAAATAAAAATTATTTTAAAAATACGAAGGCACGACTATTTGTAGTAAACATTTCAATTTTCGATTAGTAAATATAGTCTTCACTTAATAACGTAATAACCTAACGCCAACAAATCTGAAGTATTTTTAAAATATTTTTGAAGCATTATAAATTATTATAATAAGAAAATGAAAACAATTCTTTTTAAAATTTCATTGTTAGTCGAATTTGTTTTTATACCATAAATATTTTGATGAAAAAAAATTCGTTTTTATTAAGTTTGGGGCTTTTTTTTAATACTATGCTGTTTTTACAGCGATTTAGTGAAGGTACTTTGTTTATTCTTTGTTTTTGTTTTGTTTTTTTAAATAATTTTACTCCAAACAGCAAAGCCAATAAGACACAAGGGGTTACTGAGTGTGAAAGAAGAAGAAAAAGCTTAGGGGACGAAAACAATATTTGGTCCGACTAAGAGAGGGTTTTGGCAAACATTTGAACACTTTAAGTTTTATTTTATTTAATGGATAAATTTATAAGTTGTTTATTTTCCTTCTTACAATACGAAGTAGTAACTTTTCCTAGTCACCACATTAATGCCAAATACCTTGCTGGAATTATTATAAAGTTTAAATTGGAGCCTTTTTTTATTCACCGACCACTGGCATTGACTACGCATCAAGTCAACAATACAAAAGTAGCTTTGCTGGTAGAGTTATTTTACTTACTAGCTTAGCTTATCCCCGCACTTTCTAGCTATAGGGAGCTGGTTAATGTTTCTTTGATTCGGCCTTGTGTCAGACTTAACCGAACTCCCTACAGCTTACAAGTTTTATCCAGAATTATCATCATCAGAATTATCAGGTTTTTATCAGAAGGTTGGTTGCAGGTTGAAATGTGTGCAATAGTGTGGAATAATGTAAGAATAAAATATACATTTTTCATTTCAAAATAGAAATTTATTAAAAGGAAAGATTAACAAGAATTCGTAAAAATTAATGTTCATTTAGAAAGTTAAGGGTATCAAGAGTTGTAGAAAAGGTTTATAGTAATAATTGTTGAAAGAGTATATGCATACGTAAGTATGTATATATGAACGTTTGTTTGATAGCAATGTCTTTGGATGGAGAAGAAGAAGTAAAAGGAATCAGTACACGAGAAAGAAGGAGAAAAAGATCAAGGTGCCCATTGACCTTATCTCCGGGTCGATTTCAAGTTGAAGAAACATTTTAGTTTGTCTTTCTCGCTGCTTCCATCTGACTGACCGGTTGACGCTGATGGAGGTCATTTATAGTCCTTTTGAATTTGGCACTGGATCGCTAAGTCGCTCTCATTGGTCAAAAATCATTTTAGCACCTACTTGCGAAATCTGGCTTCGACTTTTTCTTTAAGCACATAGTCAATAATTTTTCTATTTGGGAAAACCAGGATTGCACGCATCATTGTAAATTCTTGTAAACGTGAAGAAGAAGGTTGATTTTAATTCTTAATTTCTTATCCTACTACAACTTAGGATGTGCGTTGTGGTACAGTGGATATCGGCTCGGAACGAGAAACCGGGGAGCCGAGTTCAGATTCCAGTTGAATTCATTGCACTCACTTACGCGCAAATACCCTTAGGAAAGGTATTAATCCGTCTCTTCCTTCCAGTTATGGGTTAAATAACAGGACAGATTGGGTTCTATAGCCTTGGCTGGCAACCAATCTACCGCAGAAAGCAATGGCAACCTACTGCGGGATAATGTTCTGCCCAGTCAATCATGTCTCGAAAGAGATATGATTGCCCAAGCGTTTACCACATATGGCACTTAACTGACTGACTACAACTTAACGATAACAATGAGACACAGTAAAGGATTAGATTTATTTACACGACTTATTTACATGAATTGGTCTAACCTGCTAACAATTGCGTTACAATTCTTCTTTATGTGCCGTGTTTCTTCAGAACGTAGACGATCATGGTCCTCCACATCTTTCTGTCTCTTGTAGTTCTTAATAGGTTTTGTCTTTTTGTTATTTCTCCCAAACTTTGTTCTATTATCCACAAGCTCATCAAGTATGTTATAATCAGCTTTCCTCTGTCAGGATAAACTGCATCCGGCAACAAGGCCTCTAATTGCGAGGTTGTGAGGAGCAGGAAACCACCTCTTAATTGTTGTTGTTCCCAGGTCCATTCTGACCCGGAGTGGTAGCACCTGTTAGGGTCCCAACTATGGGCAAATAATTAACCCCAAACTAGGGTCAAAACACTATGAAAGTATAAAAATAGTCTTTTATAGAAATATATACATAAAAGTAGACTTTTATAGAAAAATATATATTTTTGAAGGAAAAATATTACCAACAATACATTCTTGAAGAAAAAATTATTACCATAACACATTTTTGAGGGAAAAATTACTCTCAGCAAAACATTTTTCAATACAAAACTAGAAGACATTTTCAGTTTTCTAAAATAAAAAGAATAAAAACAAAACATTTTCATTCAAATCTAACTAAATCAACCTTCTCACTATAACCGAACATTAACCCCCCACCCCCCAAAAAACAAACAAACTTAAAACTCCACTTTTTTGGCATTAAATAATCCACAGAGGTTGCTATGCCGTTAAACAAAACTCAAACTCAAACTCTGTCAGGAATTCTGTTCTTTAAGCCCTTCTTCTTCATGACATGTCCCAGAAATTTCAACTGACACTTCCTGATCTTAAATACAAATTTCCTTTTTGTTTCGATTTTCTCCAGAAACTCGTTGCTGCTCACATGTTCAGTCAAATGGAATAACTACATCGAATCTATAGCTGCATCTACTGTTAGGAAGGTTGTGTCACTGTGTAGGGCCAGGGAATTTCTCACGTCAGAATCCATCTTGCACATTTATAAATCTACCATTCGTTAATGTATTGAATGCTGTTGCCATATTTTGTTGGGTGCTCCTGATATTCATCTTGAGGTTCTAAACAAAATCCAAAAGAAAGACCTGCAATATTATCAATCATGACTTGGCAGCCCGTCTTCAGTCACTTTCTCACCGACGTGATGTGGCTTCCCGCTGTCTTTTCTACAACTATTTTCAAGGCAACTGCTCTGATGAGCTTTTTTTCCTTGGTTCCCCGATCACATAACTCGGGTTACTAATTTAGCATCCAAGTCCCATCCTTTTACGATCAAAATAGTTAAATGTAATCGTCTTTTCTACTTTGACAGTTTCTTTTCTCGCACTTCCCGTTTGTGGAACTCACTTTAATTTTCTTGCTTCCCTGATAGCTACAATCTCCAAAAGTTTCAATGCAACATCAATTGCCATCTTTTATCTACTTGATTCCCATCCATCTTTTATCTTTTCTTCAACATGCACTGTACTTTTTTAATTCTCTCACTGTAACCCCCTACGCACCAGTGGCATTATTACTTTTTGGGGGGAGAAATGATTATTTTAAAGAGTTATTCTCAGCATCCTTCTGTAGAATCATATTTCTATTGCTTCAAGTGTTGACTTCATCCGTGAAAAGTATTCGCTGCCAAATAGGAGGACAGATGCCACGTAACAGTTCAATGTCCTTTTCTTAGTTTCTAACGAAAATATACTGTCTCTTAATACTCTGCTTAGCATTTAGAATGCATCTTTGGCCATGCAGTTAGGTCTTCGGATTGCAGTGTCTTTTGTTAGAACACTTCACAGATATTTCACTTTCTCTACTTGTTTGATTTTAGCATCCCCGATTTGTAATTTGTATTTTGGGTTCATGCCTTTTGCTGATAACCATGCATTCTGTCTTCTTGTAGTTTATAGTTAGTCTTTTCTTCTCGCTTTCATTCGCTATGTTCTGTAGGATAGGCCAGCGGATATCTAGTTTTGCTGTCTGTAAATTCGCCATTTTTTTTTCGACATTCATTAAAAGGCATGGCGACGAATCAATTTTGTGGCACCATTTTGTTTCAAGTAAAAGGGTTTACACTTGAAAAAAAAATCAGCATTTGAAATCCTTGCATTTTACTTAGGTTCGATCCTAGTCCAGGTTAGAGATATGCTGTATGAGACAGCCGCTTTGGATAATTTGGTTCATTCTTGCTTCCTCTTGTCAAACTGAAAAAATGTCTCTAAAAACAAAAATTCCAAGTTATAAAAGACATTCAAGCTAGAGCTATGCGGGCAAGGAAGGTCTCGCCATGAAAAGCAAAATTCTATCAATGAAAAAGTTACGAAGTGTGGGTTAGCTTTGGCATAAGGCCACAAATATTGCGCATTTTGAAAGGATTGAGATTACTAAACATGACACAACAACCGCCCTTAGCTATAGAGAAAGATAAATTATTCTTGATATATGTCGTAATACACAGCTAAGACTTTTTTAGGCGATTGCCTCGGTCACGTGACAAGACTATGATTTATTTTTATAACAAAGCGCGATCGCCTGCTTCTTAAACTGCATTTCAAGCTAGATTTATTTCCTCTCATAAATTTCGCCCCGCCCTCTGAGATTTGGTTAAAGCACCTGTACAATCCCTAGCTCCCCGCCTCGCATTTGTGTCGTAGTATTTGTGAAACAACTTAAAATATTTCAAGTGTCCCTAGGCAGTCTGCAAATAGGCAACCCGTTCAATACTCCCCCTACTTGCGATGTTGTTTGGTAATTTACGACAAAGTTTAAGGGTGGTGCCCGTCTTCTCACTGCCGTTAACACCCAAAATTAAGTACGCATATATATATAGGATGTGGTTTCCGGCTTTCTCTTTTCCAATCTTTTCACTTTTCCTTTTTTTTTTTTTTTTCAATTGGAGTAGATAGACTGAACTATCGCCCGGTTCACACTCCACCCACGTCTATTGAACAGGTGAAGAGGCTCATCCCTTGTTCCCTGTTTAGGATGTGGTTTCCGGCTTTCTCTTTTCCAATCTTTTCACTTTTCCTTTTTTTTTTTTTTCAATTGGAGTAGATAGACTGAACTATCGCCCGGTTCACACTCCACCCACGTCTATTGAACAGGTGTAGAGGCTCATCCCTTGTTCCCTGTTTAGGATGTGGTTTCCGGCTTTCTCTTTTCCAATCTTTTCACTTTTCCTTTTTTTTTTTTTTCAATTGGAGTAGATAGACTGAACTATCGCCCAGTTCAAAATATATATATATATAACGAAAACCTTTTTACAATCAGCTACTGGTATACACTCATTGTCATTGTTCACGTACAAGCTTAGCCCTCAGTGTGGTACAAGGTAGAAATGGGGTAAATTGACGGAAAAAATATATTGTTCGATGAGTCTCTTCGAAAAAGTTTTTTTTCGTCTGACTTCGAACAACGACCAACCATTGACGCTGTAGAAAAATACACTACTAATTTCCATCAGTCAGTTAAGTGCCGTATATGATACACTCTTGAGCGATCATGTCTCGAAAAAGACATGACTGACAGGGCAGAAGTTTAGTAGATTACCATTACTTTCTGCGGTAGACTGGTTGCCAACCAAGCCTATAGAACCCAATCTGTTCTGATATTTAACCCATAAGTGGAGGGAAGAGACGGATTAATATCTTTCCCGAGGGTATTTGCGTGTAAGTGTAATGCAAGGAATTCAACTGGAATTCGAATTCGGCGGTGCAGTGGATATCGCCTCGGAACGAGAAATCGGGGAGCCGAACTGATTAAATCTACACAACTGATTTAACCTTTCCAAACAATCCCGCACAACCATGGTCTTAAAATGTCGATGGATCAATAAACAATTTTAATAAAAAGAAAAAAAAACAAAATAACAAAAATAAATCAAGATTTTAATTTAAAAAAAAATCTGTATATAAAATTATGTGACTTTCATCCATCACGAAATAGCCGTACATTGAACGATTGAATCCTGTTCATTATCTATCTATCTATCTATCTATCTATCTATCTATCTATATATATATCTATCTATCTCAGCCTTTTTCATTATCTATCTATCTATCTATCTATCTATCTATCTATCTATCTATCTATCTATCTATCTATCATTCTGTTCATTATCTATCTATCTATCTATCTATCTATCTATCTATCTATCTATTCTGTTCATATCTATCTATCTATCTATCTATCTATCTATCTATCTATCTATCTATCTATCTATCTATCTATCTTTTTCAGCCTTTTTCTTATCTATCTATCTATCTATCTATCTATCTATCTATCTCAATCTCTTTATATCTATCTATCTATCTATCTATCTATCTATCTATCTATCTATCATTCTGTTCATATCTATCTATCTATCTATCTATCTATCTATCTATCATTCTGTTCTTATTATCTATCTATCTATCTATCTATCTATCTATCTATCATTCTGTTCATTATCTATCTATCTATCTATCTATCTATCTATCTATCTATCTATCTATCTATCTATCTGCCTTTTGGCTAAGATCAAACTGTAGTATCTGTTAAGCTGTGCTGAAGCACTTTTCCGCAGCTGAAGTGTCGGGTCTGTGTCAGGTCGTTCGTGTCGGGTCGTGTTCGTCGTTGCGTGTGTTCGGTAGGGGAAGAATTGATTGTCGCGTAAGCCTCCTGCCAAAGGAGGCTATGTCGGAGGCCACGGAAAGGCCTGATTCGCCGGTTCCCTCCACCTCGGCGTGGAGTGGATGGAAGAAGGAGCATTGGCAGGTACAGCACTGAGAGGAGTGAATCGCCCTCTCGAACGCTCGTTGAAGCCAGCCGATGGCGCCGAAAGTGCCTGGTTCGCCGGTTCCCTCCACCTCGGCGTGGAGTGAAGGGAACATCAAGAAGGACGCGTCATATTATGACGAATTGAAGGGACGGTACGCGCAGTACATTTCGGGAACGGAACTCCTCTCCGTTCCCTAAAGCCTGAAGGACATAGAGCCACGGATCATCTCCCTGCTGACGAAGGATCTGAAAACCCACAAATTTGTGGGAGTCAGCAGGGAGATGGTGGAGGAAGCCATTAAGGCTTTCCACATAAAAGCCAGAGTGGTAGCACGCCGCAGCCACGCCATGTGGGATATCCTGCTTGGCACCGCGGGTGAAGGAGCTTGCTGGGACTACTCTGGTGACGAAGACGCTCCGAATGCAAAATGGGCACCCGGAAGACTCGGATTACGTTACATGGGGTGCTCGTGGACATCTCTACCGACCATATCGGAGCGTTCTTTGCCCAGTACGGAAAAGTAGCGGAGGTGGCAGCCGTGATATCCAAAGCAGGATTTGCTACGGGAGACGTCACTCTGCAGGTGACGGTTTCACGAAAGGAGTTCAGTGAAATCCCAAACATCCTCACCTGCAGAGGGAGATCTATCTTCGTCGTGGTAGAGGGCAGGAGGCCTTTTTGCAGGGTCTGCGGAGCCTCTGATCATGTTGCTAAAGCATGCCTTACCAAAAACCCGGCTCCAAAGATCCAGCCATCACAGTTACCAACAGCAGAAAAAGAGGTTGCCAAAGCAAAAGAATCGTTGGAGCCCAAAGAGGGAGAATGGAAGACGGCGGGGAAGAAGGGTTCCAAAACAAAAAACCCCGCCGCCTCAAGGAAAGTCGCCTCCACCACAGAGAAAATCACCGTTGCCGCAAAGAAAGTCACCTCCGCTGCCGCCTACTAAACAGGATGTCCCACAGGGGAAACCAAATCAATCCCCAGTGAAGCAACAGCCAGCCCAGGAGGAGCAGCAGATGGAAGTGGAGATGCCATCCCCCAGAGCGTCCTCTTTAAAAGAGGGGGAGAAGAGGAAGAGGGGCAGGAGAACCCTAAAATCCAGGGGAAGAGCAGAAGCAAAGAGAAGGACGGAGTAACCAAGGCTTTCTCGCTACCAGTCTCTCCTGAGAGAGTAAAAGAATCATATACTGCGAAGGCAAGGAGCCTTCCATCTTCCCCACCCCCCACCCACCCCGCCCTAGAGACTCACCCAGTCCCCGGTCTTCAAACTGAACCCTCTGACCCCTGCTACAGCAAGCAAATCATCCGCCCCTACTCCCTCTCCCACCTCTACTTCTTCTCCCACTCCCACGCAAACCAGGAAAAAGAGACCCTCTTCCCCAGGGGGAAGCTCTAATGAAGATTAACGAGGACATAGAAAAGGAGTGGTCCGCACAAAGGCGTTCTTTATTGAAGCCGTTATTAAAACTTTCTTCGGTGGACGGTAAGTCTACTGGAGATCCCACTAATTTCCCGAACACTGGGGTAACATTCGGGTATGGGACCATATCGCTGTTGCGCCTCGGCCTTTTGGCTGGGGAGCGACGGTGACCAAAATAGGACCAGTGCAGACCGGTTCTGAACCTATCCATTGCGGTGGATAGGTAATATTTGACCAGTACCTGGGCATACGCGCTCAGGTTCCCCACATTAAAAAAGACCTTGTGACACATCTCTCTCAAGTCGGGGAGAAGAGTAAATAATAAATAAGAGCATTGTTATTTTCCGGAGTAGTACTCTAGAAATAAAAAAAAATGGCAAAAAATTGTGCAGGGAGATTCCCCGTTTTGCTCCATCCCTGCTTATATAGGGTCGTAAAACTAATGTACCCTACAGACGTCGGCGGTATTATCCTTGACGGACGAATTACGTCCGATGTTGGCACCGGTCCACTTGGACAATCCGTCGGGGTCCCTGCCCCCAGAGACTTCTATCCCGTATGTGATTAGATTAATTCTCTTTTACTATCCTTTCAGATTTAAAAGACGTCTATCAAGATAGCCAGTTTGAATGCGAATGACCTGAGGGATCGGGGTAAGGTAGCCCGCCTGCTTCGTGACCTCTTGTCGTTCGGCGTGGATGTGGCCACGATCCAAGAGACTCACTTTGTTTGCGACGTCGATTCTTGTGTGCTGTCTAACGAATTTGTCGTCTATTCAGCATATGGGAACCGGCAAGCCAGAGGTGTTTCTTTGCTGGTCAAGCGTACCCTGGACGCGAGGGTGGACCTTGTTCATGTCGGTGCCGAGGGCCGGTTGATCGTGGCCGATATTACAGTGAAAAGCAACTCGTTTCGTCTGATTGCGGTTTATGCGCCCAATGTTCTGGAGGAGTGTGTCTCGTTTTTTCGGCTGTTGGAGCCCTTCCTGGTTGATTCGTCACGACTAGTCCTAGTGGGGGACTGGAATGCCATCCTGGACCCCAAGTGGAATAGAGAGTGGGGCGCTAGCGAGAGGAGTGGTGATCGTAGCCTGATCGATCTGATTGACGAATTTGGTCTCGTTGATAGATACCGGGTCGATCATTCTAGTGGGAGAATGTGGACGTGGACTCGTAGTTGGCCGTCGACCCAGGTATCTAGTTACCGAGATAGAATGTCAGTAAGGGAAGCCGATATAGATTTCTTAGAATGTTCTACATTCTACTGGTTAGGCTACACGGACCACAAACTCATTTGTGCCCGTGTAGCGTGAGATCTTAAGCCTAGAATGGCTGGTTACTGGAAGTTCAATCAGTCCTTACTGGACAGGCGGGACTTTCGGCGCCAGCTAATTAACGTAGTGCAGATGGTATTTCTAGGGGTGGTCGTTGGGCATAAGGGTTGGGAAAATCTTAAGAATAGGATTAGGTCTTTAACCATTGAATACAGCCAACGGCTCAAACTAGATAAGGCTGCCAAGGTGAAGACACTTACAGCTAATTACTCCCGGGCGGAAGCTGGTGGGGATCCCCTAGAGATAGTCTTAACTTGAGCGTTCGACTAGCGAGCATTACATGGGTCAGGTAATTAGACATAGGTTAAGCAAGATGTCTTCCGAAGCTGTGAACATGGGCCGAGGCGGTGATCGGTACATTCGAGAGGTACGAGACCCGGAGGGACGTACTCTTCGGTCGACTGACAATATATGCGAGGCGTTTCGGCGACATTTCGAATGCCGGTTTGCCAAGGAGCCTGGTCTCCGTGATGAGGAGTTTCGCAGCTATTTGGCTGACTTCCCCCGGCTTTTGCCGGCTGATGCAGCTTGCTGCGAGGGAGAGATTACGGAGGACGAAGTCTACGCGGCTTTGAAGAAGGTCGGCAGTGGCAAGTCGCCAAGTTTGGATGGTTTGCTCTATGAATCGTACTTGAGGCTATCGCACATTTTTGTCCCGATCTTGACTGTCGTGTTCAACAACTGGTTCCAGCAGGGGTTCATCGCCAACTGGTTCACCAGGGGTGTGGTCACACTGTTGAGAAAAGGCAAAAATGTTGGGAGGTAACTAGACTGTTACAGGCCCATAACTCAGCTAAACACAGAGTTAAATATTTTGGCCAAGATCCTGACGAATCGTTTGCAACTAGTTGCCGAGTTTCTGTTGGAACCTGATCAGACTTGTGTTGTGAAGGGACGAACAATTCAGAGCAACCTGCATTTGATCCGCGCGATCCTAGAGGGTGTAAAAGACGACTATGAAGCTGTGCTGATCAATTTAGATTAGTCCAAGATATTTGATAGGGTTGACCTTGGCTACCTGGCGGCTGTCCTGCAGGCCACCGGATTCGCATCCGACTTCTGCCGCTGGATTAGTCTCCTGTATCGCTCCCCCACGGGAAGCTGTCGAGCGCTTTTGCGGAGTCTAGGTCGGTTCGACATGATTGTCCACTGTCGTCCTTACTTTATGCTTTGGTGTTGGAGTACCTCCTTCGCCGGCTAAGGGACAGGACGTGCAGTCCGGCCCTACGTGAAATCGCTGTCCCTGGTGTGGCTCGAGCGAGGGTTTCCGCGTACGCCGATGACGTATCCACTTTCGTGTCCTCCCAGAGTGACATTGAGGTGGTACAGAAGGCGCTTGAACGGTACGAACAGGTGACAGAGGCCAAGATTAACCGCGACAAGTCTTCCGACTTGTGTTTAGGTGCCTAGAAGCGTGATACCCTCCCGGGGCCCTTCGATTGGACAGACGGTCTTGTCCGCATTCTTGGAGTGTGGTTTGGACCCGACCTTCAGTTGGAGAAGAATTGGTCTGAAGTACAGGCAAAGGTCGGCGCGTCGGTCGAGAATTGGAGTCGAAGGAATTTGTCCTTGAAGGGTTTGGCTGAGATGTGTGCCACATACATCTTTCCCATAATCCTTTACCGGCTGTCTGTACTTCCACTTTGTGACGAGCGTGAGGAGGCGATCGAGCGTTTGCTATTCTCCCTTCTGTGGAGAGGACGCAAACATCACGTCGACAAACGTGTCTGTTACCAACGTCCGTCTCATGGGGGTCTGGGAATGCCGCACATGGTGAATCACAAGCTCGCTTCAAGGGTGGTTTTTCTCAGGCGTGCGTTATTGGAAGACTTATTGCTGACGGAGATAGTGAAGGACATGTTCCCTAGCCTTACAAGCACTTCTCCGATCTCGAGGCGGTGCCGTAAGCCTCGGGGGCGATCGACTTTTCTGCTCGAATGTCGGACGGCCTTGCGGGCCATTCCACGGTCTAGTGACCTTTCTCAACCTAGGAGGCACTTCTATCGGAGATTAGTGGAGGGCGTCGTGAAGGATCCACTACGCGAATCGCTCGGAGATTGAGTATCGCTCTTATTGGTCTTATTAGCTCGAAATCAGTTGTCTTTCAATGACATGCGTTTCATAATGGGCCTGGCGGATTTGCCAGATTGTGAACTCTGCAACCTTGGTTTAATGGAGACGTCTTCGCATGCCTTCTACCATGTTTGCGGGTCCGCCCGTTATGGGATCGTGTCGGCGAGTTGACTGTTCGTATCGCGCCGCGTGAGCTCGGGCTCATTGATCGTGCATACGCCTGCGACAGTGTGTCGCCCCCGTTTTCTGGAGTGAAGCGAATGGTGTTTCTGTCGTTACTGGCCACGGCTTGAATGGTGATCTGGACGACGCGACTGGAGGAAGTCTTGCGGGATGGCCATCTTTCACATCAGGATCTGATCCGATATTTTGAGCTGATTCGAACTGATTGGAAACGATTGACCTCGACAGATTTCAGCAAAAGGTGGATAAATGTGGCGAGCCTGGTTCGCGTGATCGGGGTTAGCCTTGATTTTCTCTTTTATATCTCTTAATCACATCGGAGTGGATTCCTTTGGTACCTTCCTCTGGTTAAGGTTAGTCCCTTTTTGTGTACCTAGTTGGTGTGAGTGGGTGTGTTTCCCGGCCTGTTCCCGGCACTGTCTTTTTTGTTATGATCCAGTTCGAGATTCCCAGTTCCGATTTATTTTTGTCCCGTTTGATCTCGGCTGGTTCAGTATTATATTTTCCCCTGTCCAATTTATTTTCACCTCTCCACTCCCCTTAGAAAGAGAGCTTCTTGATTTTGTCCTTTGGGCAGAATACAGCGGACTATTTATTTTGAGGGAGGGCTGGATCCAGCTAACATCATGATTTTGTTTGTATTTTGAGTTGAAAAATTTTGTTTTGGGGAATTATTGTCATACCCCTCCCCCTCATGTCATTTCACGTGAAAGCTTAATCTATATATATTTTTTATTAATGTATTGTACATTGTAAAATTTTTATGTTTACTTGGGGTGTTTTTTAGGTCCCCCGGAACGTTTTGCGGTATTTTGGTACACGAAGGGTTGAATGTTGATGGACAAGTTCTTGTGGTGATTGAGAAAAATTGTAACATATGCTTGGGTCGTGAATCGGATTAGTTAGGTATAAGACAGTTAGTGTGGACCATCCTGAGCTTTTTTACCTGCCCATTTTTGGCCTTGTGCCACAACTGTAAATATTCAGTGAATATCTATCTATCTATCTATCTATCTATCTATCTATCTATCTATCTATCTATCTATCTATCTATCTCAGCCTTTTTCTATCTATCTATCTATCTATCTATCTATCTATCTATCTATCTATCTATCTCAGCCTTTTTCATGATCTATCTATCTATCTATCTATCTAAGCCTTTTTCTTATCTATCTATCTATCTATCTATCTATCTATCTATCTATCTATCTATCTCAGCCTTTTTCATGATCTATCTATCTATCTATCTATCTATCTATCTATCTATCTATCTATCTATCTCAGCCTTTTTCATGATCTATCTATCTATCTATCTATCTATATCTATAAAATTCTATGAGTTGCTTAAGCCCATCTGTCCGTCATATCTTATAAAATAGCTATACATTAATCGATTGAATCCTGATTTGGGGGAGAAGTGCAAACAGGTAAGGGGGTACAAAGTACAGTTAGTTTTACTTCTTTTTCTATGTACCATGTCCTTTCAGCACGTGGGCGATCATGGCCTTCCACGTCTCCCTATCCCTAGTGGTTCTTAGCACGCTTTCTCCTGTTACCCCACCCAAAACCCACTCTGCCATCCACTTGCTCAGGCCAGTTAAGTATGTTACACGCTGCTTTCCCCTGTCTCTCTTTCCCTCCATCTGACCTGTGAGTATCAGATTCTCCAAGCCCTTCTTCCTCATTACATGTCCCATGAATTTTAACTGTCTCTTCCTGATGTATTAATTCATTTCCATCCTTTCCAAAACCTCACCATTGCTCACATGCTCGATCCATGATATTCACAGCATCCTTTTTCTAGAACCACATTTCAGTTGCTTCCAGTTTTTCCTTTATCTTTGAGGATATTGTCCAGCATTCACTGCCATATTGACGAACTGAGATCACATAGCAATCCTCTCTTCTTTATTTCTAGCGAAATTTTCCCATCTCTTAATATTCTACTCAGCTTCTGGAATGCCTTCTTCGCCATGCCAATTCGCCTTCGGATCTCTGTGTCGCACTTTCCCACTTTTGTGAGAAGACTTCCCAGAAATTTTCGTACTTGCTTGATTTTAGTATCCCCCACCTGTATTTGGCATTTTGGGCTGCTCTTTTTGCTGAGGACCGTGCATTCGGTTTTCTTGCAGTTTATTTATAGTCCTTTCTTTTCACTCTCTTCAGCTACCTTCTGTAGGAGGTCTTGTAGTTTTCTTTCCGTGTCGGCTATCAGCACTGTGTCATCTGCGTACCTTATGTTGTTCAGATTGTGGCCTCTGATGGCAAATCCTGGCCTAACTTCTAGGGTCCTCAAAATAGTCTCACTGTACAAGTTGAAGAGATCCGGTGAAAAGACACATCCTATCTTTGTATATCAGCTGAATTAGTTTCCTGTCCGTATGCAGTTGGTGTACTTCCAGTAGAGAGTCTTGATTACTCTAATGTCTTTCCCAAATATGTCGAGATTGCTGAGTATTTCTATCAATTCTTTATGGCGTACTTTGTCGAACGCCTTCGCATAGTCTATAAAACATAGGTACACATCCCTTTTCATTTGAACTGCACTTTCTGATAACATCCTAATCATAAATATCACGTTCCTTGTTCCAGTGTCTTGACGAACCCACACTGTTCTTGTCTTATCTCGGGCCTGATTCTGCTTCACGCTTTATTCATCAGAATTCGGATGATGAATTATGTTATGTGGCTCATCAAACTGATTGTTCGGTGGAGTTCGCACTCATTTGCACCTGGCTTTTTAGGCAGTACTATGAAAATTGACCGGGTTAGGTCGTCCGGTATTGCACCTCAGTATTATAAATTTCATTATTTCTGTAATTTTCTCTATGCCAAATTCGTCCAGGGCTACCAGCATTTCTATTACAATGCCGTCTGCTCCAGCTACTTTGTTTCTATTCAATTTAGCTATTGCGATGGAAACAGAAAGTAATGGCAACCTACTGCGGCAACCTATAATCTTCTGCCCAGTCAGTCATGTCTCTTTTGAGACATGATCGCCCAAGCGTATTTCATGTATGGCACTTAACTGACTGACTAAATATAATAGTTGGAATCATGATTAAAGCTTCTACTGGGCATAAAGTAGGGGATCGTTTTTCTATTGTTATGAAGTAATAAACTGATCCCCCACTAATTAATACTTATTAATACAATACATCTCTTCCCCCTCTAGCTATGAATCAAATAACAGGACAGATTGGGTTCTATAGCCTTGGTCGGCAACCAGTCTACCGCAGAAAGCAATGGCAACCTACTGCGGGATAATCTTCTGCCCAGTCAGTCATGTCTCTTTTGAGACGTGATCGCCCAAGCGTATTTCATGTATGGCACTTAACTGACTGACTAAATATAATAGTTGGAATCATGATTAAAGCTTCTACTGGGCATAAAGTAGGGGATCGTTTTTCTATTGTTATGAAGTAATAAACTGATCCCCCACTAATTAATACTTATTAATACAATACATCTCTTCCCCCTCTAGCTATGAATCAAATAACAGGACAGATTGGGTTCTATAGCCTTGGTCGGCAACCAGTCTACCGCAGAAAGCAATGGCAACCTACTGCGGGATAATCTTCTGCCCAGTCAGTCATGTCTCTTTTGAGACATAATTGCCCAAGCGTGTATCACGTATGGCACTTAACTGACTGAATATAACAGTTGGAGAAATAAGTAAACATTTTACTTCTCATAAAGTGGGGGATTGGTTTTCTATTGTTATAAAGTAATAAACTGATCCTCCATTAATTAATATTTATTAATATAATAATAAAATCCATCTCTTCTCCCTCCAACCATGGCTTAAATAGCAGGACAGTTGGGTTCTATAACCTTGGCTGGCAACCAGTCTACTGCAGTAAGTAATGGCAGCCTATTGCAGGATAATCTTCTGCCCAGTCAGTCATGTCTCTTTCGAGACATGATCACCCAAGCGTATATCACGTATGGCACTTAACTGACTGAATTAATGAAACAACATTACTGGACCGACATGGATCAAATTAGTTTGAAGGACGTTCTTCTGCTGGTCATGAAGTGGGGATTGGTTTTCTATTGTTATGAAGTAATAAACTGATCCCTCACTAATCGATACTTATTAATATAATAATAGAATCCGTCTCTACTCCCTCCAACCATGGTTTAAATAGAAGGACAGATTGGATTCTATAGTCTTAGTTGGCAACCAGTCTACCACAGAAAGTAATGGCAACCTACTGCGGGATAATCTTCTGCCCAGTCAGTCATGTCTCTTTTGAGACATGATCGCCCAAGCGTGTTTCATGTATGGCACTTAACTGACAGAATGAATGTAGAAGATCATATAACTCAAGTTAAAAAAAAAAGAAAAAGACAACATATTGGATTTTGTTTTTTAATCAAGTTTCAGAGAACCTGAACAAAAGCAATTCTCTGTCGCAAGCCAGTACCTCAAAAACATCAAATAAAGTAAGTGTAACAGAAAAAAAAAGCCTTCAGTTGTATCCTTTAAAAACGTTTAAATAGAGAGGTTTCATTCCAAGTCATAACCCTGTTTCAGAAATAAGTGTTACATGTTAAGTGCAACAAAAGAAAAAAAGAAAAATGATTGACCAAAACTCAGAGTTAAAATACAGACAAATATTTAATTCACAAAACATTAGATAAAAATATTTACAAATATACAGTTTTTCATTCAAATAGAAAATGTGTAGTTTACTACTGGCAGGCGAAGTGTTACGAGGAGAGAAGGGGAGGGAAGGTGTCAAATATCTTCACCCAGTTAAGTTGGCGTGGAAGTTAAGTGCTATGTTTTGAAAATCCTTAAATGTGTATATAATTATTGGCTTGGTCAATAGAAGAGGTAAAAATATGTATTTACTCAGAAAGTTCCATGAGGTTCTCTTTCAGGTTTTAATTGTTCGGACTTTTCTGTGAGCTTCTTTCGGCTAGATATAAATCCTTGAATGCTAACCGGAGTTGATATGACAACACATCCTTTTATCAACTGTTTCAAGTTTTCGTTTTTGTCGTCGACTTAGAGAGATTCTTTTAACTGGATATACATTCTTGAATCAAAACCGGAGATGATGAGGTCAACCCATCCTGCTATCAACTAACTACTCACTGTCCAAAACCTATTTTTATAGGGGGCTAACATCTAATTTGCATACTTCTAGAACCTTTCGAACTCTCTAGATTCTACTGGAACATTCTACAACCTTCCAAAACGTTCTATTCCTAATTTCCTTACTTTCACAACTACTTCATGAATTAGAACTTTCTTGGAATGACACTTCGGACTCAATAGAATCCATTACTGTAACTTTTTATACATTATTAATATTATTTTTATATAATATAGTATCCTCGTAACATAATATTTTTAGTTATGATGAGCAGTTTGATAAAGTCATTCCTTTGGGCTCATCTGTCCCTTCAGTCATAACAGAATAAAGAAATGAAAATTATTGTTGCGATGTTTATAATTCTCAAAAAGCTAAAATCTGAATTATATCTCAATATCTACATTCATATCAGGTTTGCGTCACAAGCCGCCTACTTTCAGAATAGGAAAATGGTTTAAGTGAACTGAAAATGTGTTAAATATTTGTAATCTTGCAAATGCTGGACAAGACAGAGAATTTGTAAAGTGTTTTTCCTCAAAATTCTCAATGAATTCCCTTCTTTGGCAAACCAGCTGCCCTCAGTAACTTTTACAGAACAGAGACTTTGTTATTTAACGATTCCAAAATTCGTATACAAGTATTTTAGCACAATATCAATCTTATGCCAAAAACAAAAACATTTACTATAAGGGGTGTCAGTCATGCTGGATAAATTGGCCTTGTGCCAAACATGTCCGAAGTCCCCACAATTTAAATTTCAGGTTGAAGGTTGGTTGTTAAAATGTGAAAGGTTAAAATATTTTGTGTGTACATTAAAGCAAAGATTTATTTACAGAATGACAAAAGTGTAAGAAGGAAAATATAAGTGAAATTTTGTTAACTGAACACTATAATATATTTGTGAAAAGAAAATGTTCATTGAGAAAATGCATGCAGTTTTGTAGTTAAAATTGTAGAGAAATGTAGGTACTAAAAATGTCCGCAGAAGTTTAGAGGTCCTGGTTGTGTAGTAGTTGAATGTAAAGTCTTTGTTCCTTCCTCTTTTTAGTAGGTCTTGACAGGTTGAAAGAAAGAGAAGGCAAAATAAATGTTACTTTTGTCCTGTTGTAAAAATGAAGAGAAAGATGTTGGAAGAAGAGGTTGAATGAAACTGTGGCTTGACCTATGTCTGGGTTAGCATGGAGTGAAAAAGAAAAGAAAATTGGCAGTGAGGTTCAGTTTGCTTGAAGTTTCTTCTTTACATGGTGAGATGGGTCAGCTACTGACTCCATCTGACTTTGATATGGAATGACATGGTTTAAATAGTCAAACTTCTCATGATGCCAGCTCCAGCAAAGATTTTTACAGCTAAGTGTGAAAATACATCATATATTAATTTGCTGTTTTTAATCCAATCAGGATTCAGAATTTGCTTTTTGTTCTGATTTGTGAATTTTTCTTAGCTGGGCTTTTCCAAAGTTGTTTGACTCCCCTTTTGCTTGCAAAATTTTACTTTGGGGTTTTCCCAAATGCATTTAGTTGTTTGAATCTGATTTTGCAGTGGGTGTGCAATTTATTTTGTGCTATTTTAGGTGGTTGATGGATTTTATATAAGATTTATATCCTATAAGCCTCAAAGGACAGAAAATTGTGGAGAGTGTTACGAGGATGCATTTCTATTTTAAAAAAATATTAATAAGGTCTACAAAATGGTTTAAATTTATAGTAAGGGATTCTACTGAGTCCTACTTGCTAATACAAAAAAGTTTTTATTCATGAAATAGTTGTAAAATAGAGAAATTAGAAATAGAACGTTTGGAAGATTCTAGATCATTCCAGTATATTCGAGAAAGATGCAAATTAGGTGCTAGCCCCCTATAAAAATAGTTTTTTTTAAAAATAATAGTCAGTTGTAAAAAGGGAACTCCTGGCATTATCAACTCTGGCTTTGATTCAATATCAATATTCAATGAAAATATTTAATTTAATATCAATCTTATGCCAAAAACAAAAACATTTACAATTTGCAAAATTCAAAGAACACTTGAACTAAGCCAAAGTAGAAATAGAAATAAAATCAAAAGAGAATACAAGTATATAAAGAATATATTTTATTCATGATGGCTCCAGCAAAGCTTTTTACAGCTAAATGTGAAAATACTTCATATATAAATTTGCTGTTTTTAATCCAATCAGGATTCAGAATTTGCTTTTCACACTGACTTGCAAATTTTTCATAGTGGGGTTTTTCCAAAGTCCTTTGAACCCCCCTTTTGCAGTGTGTAATTTTACTTCAGGATTTTCCCAAATGCTTTTAATTGGTTGAATCTGATTTTGTGTTATTTTCGGTGGTTGATGTATTATTTTAATTGGTTGAATCTGATTTTGTGTTATTTTCGGTGGTTGATGTATTATTTTAATTGGTTGAATCTGATTTTGTGTTATTTTAGGTGGTTGATGTATTATATAGGATTTGTATCCTATATTTACAATTTGCAAAATTCAAAGAACACTTCAACTAAACAAAGCAGAAACAGAAATAAAATCAAAAGAGAAGACAAGTATATAAAGAATATATTTTATTCCAAATTGGTACAGATCATCTATTGAAGTTATAGACTGCTATTATTATTAGTAGTAGTATTTTTCTTTTACTTACAAGTTGCGAAACTGTCAACATACAGACATGAAACAGTGATATGTAAGTCCACCACCCAACAGTGAGTGAATGAGAAGGCAAAACAGGAGACATAAATGAGGAAGGATAGGGATAGGGATAGGAGGTGGGATTTATTTTTATTTTCTCTTTCCAGAAGATTCTAGAGAAACAACAGTTGGGAAATAAGAAATAAAGTGTCGTCTGTCAAATCCTCTGTAATTAAAGAGTTTTTTTTATTTTTATTAACTTTTTTTTTTTAAATTGCAAGCGGAATTTGAAATACTGTCCAAAATACACTTGGCAAAATAAAGTAGGACAGATCTAGTCTGTTAAAGAATTTTTTTTTTTTTTTGGGTTAGGGAGAGAGATAACAAAACAAGAACTCAAATAATGGATTTTTTCCTCCCCCCCACCCAAGAATTCAGGAACAAATTTTAATAATAATAATAATAATAATAATAATAAAAAAGGTTTTAAAAAAATTTGTAATTTTTTTTTTTAAATGAAAGAAGCATACTTTTCTAAAGTTAAAAATATTTCAGGAAAATTCCGGATGATCTCTTAAGAAAGAGGGATAAAAAAATAAAAAAAACAAAGTGTGGGGTGGGGGAGTAGAAATGGTAAAATACAGAAGAAACAAAACTAAGAATAGATTGAAAAGCTGTCTTTGGTAAGAATTCTTATTTTATTAAGGAATAGACTAACATTATTTATTTGTGTGTGTGTGTGTGTGTGTGTGTGTGTGCTTTTTATGATATTTGTTGAATAGGGAAAAGTAGTTTATATTTTACAAAATGATGTTACCAATAGCTGTGGGCACAATGGGTGAATCTCATGCCTAGCATAATCTAGAGGTTTAAACTTAAGAGCTTTGCCATGTATCGCGAGTAAGTGTAATTTGAAAAAGATAGAAAATCAAAACGAGGCTTGGAATTCTTAGATCACAGTTTTAAGCACAATAGTTGTACAACATTGTTGAAGATTTCTAAGAAAAGGGAGTTGAAAAGAAAATATTTTTAAAAGAAATCCTTAGGAAGAAAAGATTATCTCCACCTGAAAAAAAAAAAAAAAAAAAAAAAAAAAAAAATTATATATATATATATATATATATATATATATATATATATATATATATATATATATATTTATATATATTTAAAGATTTTCTACATTGGGGAGGAGGGGGAATAGAACATATCCATGTTCTTAAGGTTACCTTTTATAAACATGACGTATTTGTTTTTTGAAGTCAGAAAAAAGTTTAATATTCTAATATGTCGTTAATTTTTTTGACTTAAAAAACAAACAGCAAAATAAATAATTGTAACTTAAATCTAAAAGGTTAAGAAAGTTGATGAAAAATTTATCACTCGAATAGAAAAAACAGAATTGCAGAAACATAAGATAATAATAAAGATGATCTGATTTGCTGCAATTGGCTAAAGACAAGATAGCATGCATATGAGAGATAGTCAAGTAATTATGTATATTGCTATCTAGATAGATATACAGTTATGTACATCGGTTATTTTTTTTTTTTTTGTCGGTTTGTTTTTCCTTTTTAGGATCACTGCAAATAGTTGAAGAATAGGTTTTTGATCTTATTGTTAGTTTTCGCTTTTAGCCAAGTTGAACGACATGAATATTTCTCCTATTTGCACACCTGCCAAATCAGTTGTCATTGTTTGCCAACTAAATTTGTTAGTCAGGATTAGTCACAAAATTTTGTGTATCTTCCCACTGTTTGGCAATAAACAAATTAATCATATGAATTTTCGGTAAGAGTTCAATTTTGTGTGTTACTAAATCAATTCTTTTCTTTCTAGTTGATATTTTTGAGAAAACACAGATTGCAAGAGTTTCAGAATCAATACCATTCCTTCTTTTAGATTATTTTTTCTTGCTTGAAATTTATAACAATAAAACAAACAAAAACCTGTAATGTCCAATGAATATGTACACTTGGTTTATGAAGCAAAATGGTTGAACATGTAAAAATTCTTTACAGAGACCTTTTAAAAATAGCCAATACAGAACCAATTGTAAAAAAAAAAAAAAAAAAAGCTGATTTTTTTGTTTTTCTTTTTGGTTGTGAAAGGTTAAAAAAAAAATGAGCAAGACGTTATAATTCATCTCCCCCTTTTAATTCAAGACTTTGAAGGGGAAGAATGTATAGGTTCTCCCAGCTCTTCACACAGGTTTCAGGAAACCTGGATTTATTTTCTGATTGTCTGGACTTTTTCTCTCAAGACAGGTCTTTGTACAGTTCACAATAGGCTAAAATCTTTACTAATTTGATAACCTTAATCTTTTTAGCCATTTAACTTATTAAAAAAAAAAAAAAAGAAAGAAAATATTCCTCCACTCAAAGTGATTCATTTTGATTTTAAGACTAACTGGAAAACGTAAGTACTGATTAAAAACAATTCTTGTGGCTTATTCATAAAACAGTAAAAGGAACAGGGGTCAGAATTCTGAAGATTACATTGATACTGATTTAGAGGTTGAGGAAAGCAAAAAGCCAGGTAGAATATTTTTGTACACACACCTATCTATTTATACAAGTCAAAGATAAATCAAATTAGGTAAGAAAATTAAAACAATTTTTTTTTTTTTTTTTTTTACTTCAGATAAACATTGTGTCCTGTTTGGATATCAATATTTACCAAGAAAACTTGTGATTACAAGGAGGCTGTTCGGCAAGACCAAGAGAGATAAATCTGATCGGTTGTAAATTGCAACATTTGTTTGCTGGAGAGCACATATTTTTATTTAATAAGACTTCTCAAATATTCAGGCCAATAGATGAAAACAAATAAATATAGAGTTTAACAAACAAAGCGTCTACTCAAATATGGGTACCCATTAAAAAATAACATTTAAATAATTGTCTATATTAACTTTTTCTCCACGCAGCAGATGTTCCTACCATGTGTTGTGTGAAAACCATTTGCTGTAATCAGGATGGACAGAAAAAAAACTGTAAATATATATATATATATATATATATATATAAACAACAGTTTTACACTGTTCAGACTGTTGTTCTTATCTTTATTACCATATTCACAATGTTTCGACCATTGTATGCTCTGACCTTCTTCAGGTGATAAATGTTGGAATTTCCAACTGAACTTGTTTATTTAGTTTACAGAGACACATGGCTGAGTGGATAAAAGTATTAGTTGAGTAATCTAAAAAATGATTTGACCCAAAGAGTTGGGTGTTCAGTACCTGGCCACAGTAGAGAGAAACAAAAAAAAATTTGTTGAATTACTAAAAGAAATTAACTAAAACCGAGATATCCAAAAATGGCATGGCACATGGAATTAGAACAATCTACCTCATGGACTAAAAAAGGGATCGGTTTGAAATTCCACTAAATATCACCTGAAGAAGGTCAGAGCATAGAATGGCCAAAATCTTCATGAAAATGGCAATAAAGATGCGGACAATAAATAGTGTAAATAGTTACAATACCTCATCTCAGACATAGACAAAACTTAACAGATTATCAAAAGAAACCAAGAAAAATATTTCCTAAAAAAAATCCATTTCAGAATTTGGACCAACATTATATAACATTCTAAGCAAAATAATAAAATTGGATGACTTGTTTACTTCTGTTAACAAACAAGTTATACAAACACTCATTTGCTTAATCCAAAGCTGACACTTGTTTTTTTTGGAAAACAAAAATTAGGTAAAGATTAGGTCCTGCCACAAAAATGTAATAAGTCTTGAAAGTTTCTTTAAAATTTTTGAAAGAATTACCAAATTAAATTGTCTCACCACAAAAAAAAGATGCTAAAATTTGCTATGTTAATTTATAGTACATCCAAAGATGCAAGAAAAACAAGATTCTTAATCTAAATTTTGAATGTTCTAAAAGAATTAATAAATTAAATATTAAAAAATAATTTGGTCTTTCCTCTTTAGATTTCAATGATAAAACTTTTGTTTTCATTAAGTTTGGAACTTTTTTTTTTCATCATAATATGCTAATCTCCTCAGTGATTTTGTGGAGAACATACTAAAAATGGCTGCCCTAGTTATTCAGCAAATGAATTTTCTTTTGGAGACACTGCTATAGCTTGAAATAATTTATTTATTGAAGCAGCTAAGGCAGAAAGATATCCCTGCCCAAAATGTATGAGGGATTTTACAAGTACACAAATGGACTGATTAGAATTACCCTTGAGAAAATAGGTTGGGAAATAAGCAAATTTTTACAGTGAGGGAAAGCAAATTTTTTTTTTTTTGTATCTTGAGTCCATCTTAAAAGACAGCAATAAAAAAAAAAAAAAAAGTAATGCAGAAAAAATATTTATTGCTTCGTGGCACTAAAGGGACCAGTGATCAGGTGCAGAGACATTTTTGTTGCTTTCAAAAGAAACTAAAAACAATGGAAGGGATTTATTGCTTTTGAGGAGGCTATAAAAAGGGTTTATTTTAAGGATACAACAAGGATGGAGATATTAAAATTTTGGTACCTCCTGTGGGGGTACAGCATATAACAAATTAGGAGACAATTACAATAAACAGGTTTAACAAAAACATTTTCATTAAAGAAAACCTGAGGGGAGGGGTTAAAAAAAGAGTGGGTGATAGTAGGACAGGGAAGTTTAAATTGTCTTTCATTAAGTATTTGTGAAGACAAAAAAAAAAAAAAAAAAAAAGAAGCAAATCAAATGATAGCAATAAATTAGCAAAATGAACAGCTTTAAAATTTCATGTTCTATTATAAAAGAAATTGCTATCCAGATAAAAAAAAATAAAAAAGGTGCACGAAATAACAATAACAGATGCCAAATTTCAACAACAAAAATTGGATGGAAGGCAAAATAATAATCATTGATTGGTAAATGAATTAACAGAAGATAAAAAAAAAATTCAAGTTGGCAGGTGCGGGGGGTGTAAAATGTGGTGTTCTCTCATAGCTGGGACATGAATACTGAATGGGGGAACAACCAAGCAGAAAATAAAAAGGCGTAAAATAAAATAAAATTAAAGGAAAAAATAAATAAATAAAAATAAAATCAGCAGCAAAGATTGAGCAAGTGTTTCTTACAAAGTTCTTTCTGTCTGAAAATTTTACCCTCAGCTGTATAAAAGGTCATATGCAAATTATAAAAAGGTCATATGCAACATGTTAACCTAGTCATTGTTTCTTTGAACTGGGCCTTTATTGAAGAAAATGTAAAGGCCAAGTCAAAGGTCATGCAAAAAGAAAAAAACAGGGGGAGGGTGTAGAGAATTGTACTACCAAAGCTTTTATTTAGGTATAAGAATAGAGTTGACTATATTAGTAGAAAATCCATTCAAAACTTTGCACAATCCAATCAGCAAGTGTTTATTTAATTATTATTATTATTATTTAAAAAAGTAATAAAAAAAAAAATGAATATCACAAATTCTACAGTAAAGATTACCCCAGTTTTCTTTAATAACTTAGCATGACACCCGGTCATCAAATGAGATTGAAAATGATATTTTACATACATGCTAAAGGCCATATTTAATACCAACACAACCTTCGGACTGAAGAGATGCAAAGTGATCTTTAGTTTTTGATATCTAAAGCAGAGATTATTTAAAATCAACTCCTAAAACATCCTAATGTTTGGATTTATTGCTTCCTGTTAATTTGCCAGAAAGTTGTCCATCCCTCCTAGCTGTCTGCTGAGTGGGGTTTATATTAGGCTTTATTTAATAGCAATCAAATCATAGGGACAAATAGGAGATCGATTTTAAAAGCACATCATCTGTAGTTACTAATTCTGCTTACATGTCAATCACCCTTTGCATGATTCTAGATTGAGAAAGAGGGAAAGAGAGAGGGAACAAGAGCACAAGAGAGAGAGTGGAAGGAAAAGAGAGTGCAAGAAGGAAAGAAAACATGAGGGAGAAAGAGAAAGGGAAAAAAGTTCTGTATAATGGTGTGTACACACATTGGGTAGTTAGCACCAAACAGTGCTTCTGGCAGGGTTTCAAGGCTGGCACAAACACCAAACAACAGTGCAAAGGATTGGTTAAGGAGGTGGGGAGCAACATGGGGTAGGGAAAGTGAGGATCGAGGTAATCTGATGCAGTAGGAGGAGAGAGGTGAATGGTAAAGAGAACCATTAGATTTCATTATACCACTCTTACAATGGCATAATGAAAGAGTTGAGAGTTATATAAACACAGTGGTTTAAGATTTTACAAGCCATAAAACTTTGCCAATGGTCCAGATGCTCCAACTCATCAACTCAAATTCAAACCAGCCATATTTATACCAACATGTGTGCTCGAAGTATTATCTTCTTATATCTCAGTGGATAAGGTGATTTCCAGATAAGTATATTTACCCTACTCCTCCACTGGAGCGAGTTGTGACACAAGGTCTTTTTTTAAAGTGAGGAACCGAGCACTTATGGACAGACAGAGGGACAAAAATTCCCCAGTCCTCTCAATTGCCGGTTGAGCTGGCCCCAGTAAGGAGCACCTGGTCCACCCCTCTGCTGCAATGGGGTGGCACGGCCACGGGATACTGTTCCCTGGGACTGGGCATCTATCAGCGTAATTTTTCTCAGATACAACCCTGTTCTCGCGAACAAAGCTACAACTGAGTTGCACTGTCTTTGAGGACAGAGACGCAACTACGAGATGATTTAGGTCCCTACCCAACACAAAAAATAAGATGAGAATCAAATTTCAGTTTTAATGTCATGGTTTTAGGTCATGTCAATGGTACAAAGATGAGCCAAACTTCTAAGCTATCCCAAACAGCCAACTGACATTCCAATTTCAGGGTTTTAGGTCATGTCAGTGTTACAAAGATGAGCCAAACTCCTAAGCTATACCAAACAGCCAACTGACATTCCAATTTCAGGGTTTTAGGTCATGTCAGTGGTACAAAGATGAGCCAAACTCCTAAGCTATCCCAAACAGCCAACTGACATTCCAATTTCAGGGTTTTAGGTCATGTCAGTGGTACAAAGATGAGCCAAACTCCTAAGCTATCCCAAACAGCCAACTGACATTCCAATTTCAGGGTTTTAGGTCATGTCAGTGGTACAAAGATGAGCCAAACTCCTAAGCTATCCCAAACAGCCAACTGACATTCCAACAATGAAATAAATACTCTATTACATTACCAGTAAATTGTTTGGCATATAAAATAAATGTTATATGTAAACCAGCAGAGTTTGTAGTAATTTGAATACGCTTGAGAAGCATAAAAATACGTTTTTTCTTGTGTAGACATCATACCCACTAACTTACTTACTCTATTAATAAAATCAGGTTTCACAAGTATCCAAGAGAATAATAAAGAATTTAAAAAGAATAAAAAACATTTAAGTGTTTGTAAATATATTTTAAAAATAATTTTTCAGAAAGTTTTTTCCTTCCCCAGTTCAAAAAGTCTAAACCCCCCACCCCAAAAGTCAAACTTATCTTTATAGAAATGTAAATATATTTTTTTACAGTAATTTTATCATAAAATTAAATGGGAGTGCAGGAAAAGAAAGATTTGATCAAATCAATTTGATATTTCCAGAATTTTTTTTTTTTTTTTTAACAAAACACTTTTTACAGATAAATACAGGAAAAATTTTTTTATTGAAATCCAATTAGTCAGTTTTTAGTAGATTAAAAAAAAAGATCTTTGTGTAGTTCATCTGCGTCAAAATGGTACACACATGCTTTGGACATGGCCTTTACTTTGTGTATGATGTTTTTTTTACATTGCGGGAGGTGGAGATTGGAGTGGTGGTGGATAATTCAAATGGCCTCTTATCTTTAGAGATACATGATATTTTATTTATTAGTTTTTCAGGCTTAAGATCTGAAGAGCCATAACACTTTTTTCTGAAAGAGAAATAAGATTGATATAATGAAAGTTCAAAATAGGATAAACATGCCACCTAAGTTACATACATTTTCAAAGATTTTACAACACTCAAACTGGTTTCAATTGTTGCTCTTGCAGGTGTAAAATCTGTGAATGGTGAGCCAAAATGTATAAAAAAAGTCAATCCTTGGTTTTTATAATGTAGCTTTTCATATTTACATGTCAATATGGATGTTTTAAAACAATATCATTAACAGCCAAGAAGGGATAAAAAAAAAAAAGGGGATTGCAATTTACAAAGGCTGCAAAAGTTAACATTGGAGAAAAAAAAGTGGGGAGAGGAAAATGGGTGGCAGAAATAAAAAACACCATCCCACATCTTACATTTGGCATCTTTTGCTTAAAAAAAGTTAACATAAATAGCTGAAAAACTACCACAATAAAATTTATACGTTTAGACAATGGCCATTTTTCTTTAAATATAGCATGAATATTGTTTTGTACATAATTTATTGAACAAAGATAAATACTGCACTTTGAGTCAATAGGCTTAACGAGAAGGGCTGTTATCAGAAACATTTGTGTATTTGATATTTTTTCATTTGAAAAAGAAAAAAAAACTCAATTTAACAGCTTGAAAGTAAAAAATAAAGTCTCATAAAAAGAAAATCACAATTATTTGATCAATAAAAGATGGCTATTTTTCTCTTTTTTTGAGAAACTTTAGTTTAATTTCTTCTGATGAAATGATACAGAAAGTACAAACTCATAAATTTAACACAGGCATTAAATTATCCGATTATTTACATTAAAATAAAAAGTTTAATAAACTTTGATTATTTTTCCTAACAGTTTATTTTCAATTTTTACTTCCAAAACCGGATTTTGTCGAGTTCCCAGCAAATTTCAAAACTCAGTCAGTAGAAAATACAACAAATACTTCTCAACTGTGTTTCCATGAAAACGAACATGCCAATTGTTTTCATTTTGAACAGGCAGCTATAATTTCTTTTATTTTGATGTTGATAAACATGTTAAGCAAACACAGGTAAAAAGAAAAGCAAGTGGAGAATTTTAGCTAGAGATAACACAGTCAGTTAAAGAAAATAGCAACCAACTGCTTTAATAATGGAAAATACACAACCTCAATTTACAGACCTCGATTAGTAAGGTCTTCTTTATTGATTTGAAAGAGTGAAACCGTTTTTGAATTGAACACGTGTGCCGATACAAGCAAGTAATCAGTTGTAGCAGAGACAAATTGGAATCGATTCCTGCAATTCTGCTTGATATTATTTTTGCAGACTTAAATGTTTCATTGCAAAACATACTAACAAAAAACATTTGTTTTTTAGTGTCGGTCTCCTTATCATGATCGACCGAGAGATTTTATTAAAAAGACGTTCAAAATGGATTTAACTATTTGTCATTGAAGTGAATTTTATATATATATATATATATTGCCAGAAATCATTTTAGCTAATGTGGAGCCCCAAAAACTTTTACTTCAGCATCATTTTAAGGAGGCAGTGAAAGAAAAATTTAATTATAAAAATGGCCTCCAGATAATTTAATAATTGAATCATTTTTTTAGATTTTCAAACCTTTTTATTTATTTTATTCATTGCAAAAAAAAAAAAAACAAAAAAAAAAACGAGAGGAGGTTGAAAAAATACAAGTTTGAGAAATGGGCCAAGAATTAATTTCAAGTAACATCAATATTTTATATATATATATATATATATATATATATATATATATATATATATATATAATGTACATTATATAGAGCAAAAAGAAAACCTTATTTTAGCGAAAAATTCAAAAATTGTTATTATAAATGACCATAATTAGAAGGCATTCAATGAACCCTTGAAAATTAGTGTCTTCAACTGAATCATCTCAGCAGTGTCATTAACTACATTTCAAAAAGAGTTTATTGCAGATTTAGAATTCATCTGACAAAATCAAATACAATTTGAGAAACATGGATAGATCAAGAGACTTACAGACACGAGTTCTACAGTGAACAATAATTGAACCAATGATGTAGGGAGAGTGAAAACTGTTCATTGTCTGCTTAGTGGAATTATACTCTCTCTCTCTCTCTCTGAAGCACCTACATCAAACACCACATCTAAATAATCAGGATTATTGTGGTTAGTGAATTAAAATTTAATTGTAAGGAAAGCAAAGGCAATAAAAATACCAAAGTCTATTTTTTTATTTTTTTTTTTTATTATTTAGATAACATGTATATTTGTATGTAATGAGCGTTCAAAGCATTTTTTCTGATGTTTTCAAATATTTCCCAGGTTAAGGAACAGAATGGCAACAAGAAAGTAGGACAAGTAATTTGAGGGCATTTTTTTCTTTTTTTAACTTATGGAATGAGAACATTTTGTGCAAAGAATGTTCAGACTGTGTCTTCAAATTTAAGTGAAAGAAAGATTTTCTTCACTTGAAGTAGAAATACATTTTATTTTCACTTGGAGCAAATTGTCATTAAAATAAGTTTTTCTCTTAAGTAGATAACTTGGCCACATATTGAGTTAATCACCCAGTCGTTTAGGTGGGTGACAAACAACAAACAAATCATCTCACATGTTATTGAATAAAGGGCTTAGTCTGTTGTATTTAGGAAAAAAAAAAAATGATGATAATATAAAAAGAAAGGAAAAAAAAATTATGTACATTTTTTTGTTGTTGTTGTAAATTATTTTTTTTTCCTTAAGTTTTATTTTTTTATCACTTTATTTATGATTTATTAACCATCAACCCAACTCATAAAAGTTCTTTTGACAGAAGACATTGTCAAATAAGATATCAGTCTTTAATTATTTTTTTTTCCAGGGTTTTTTTGGAAATTTTCCCCACCCTAAAACTATATTCACACACAAAATAAAAAAAAAACATTTTTATTTAAAAATGTGTTTTATTTCATCTTTGCTCATTTCGACTGTTGTCCTTGCTTTGATTAAGCAAGCCAAGCAGTGGAAACCTGTTTAAAATATGACAGCACCATCAAGATGTGAATTTGAATCCGCAATAAGTAAACGTGTGAAGGGTCGTCGAGAGAAAGAGAAGGAAAAAGAAAAAAGAAAGGAAAGCACATAGGAATAGAAAGACAGCAGTCTTTTTTCTTTTTTTCTAACTTTTAAATCTGTGTGTTATTATTCCTGGGATTTTCGGGTGGGGGTGGGGGTATTTGTTTTAGCAAAGGAAGGTGAGGTGGTGGTGATCTGACCACCAAAAGAGGGAATTCAAGAGAAATGGTGAACCCTAATTTAGAAAGATGATGAAGAATCCCCATCTTCGGGACCTTTATCCTTGTAACGAGCTTTTCGGATTTCTGCCAGCTTTTTTCTGGCAGAATCGAGTTCTTTTTCTTTCCGAAGAATTTCTTCTTGTGCCATAATTTCCTGTAGATAAGAAAAAAAAAGACAAAGAACTTAAATCAAAGAGAAGTGTTTGACAGATAAACAGACACATACACAAACATCTTGCCTTTTTTATATATATATATATATATATATATATATATATATATAAAAAATCAATTTTCTGCACTATTGTAAGAACTGCAACCTTGAAACTTCTGAATATCATTTCTTAAGTCTTTGTCTATGAGTGTATCAAATTTGATTAAAATCGAACCACTCCTTCTATAACCCGATTTTTTCGATTATCGAAATTTATCGGGGATACCTCGATACAAAACCTAGCTAAGAACACTCACAGACGCTTAATGTACAACTGTGTAAATTTTCAAGAATATTGATTCAGCCGTTTTGGAGTCTATAGGTAACGGATACACACACAGACACACAAAGTTTCATTTATAAATAAGTAGTTTATATAATATAAATTTAACACAAAAAATTTTTTTATTACCTCTGCCTTAAGATGAAGGTATTGTTTTCAGTTATATTTGTCTGTTAATTTGTTTATTTGTATGTCCGTGGACAAGATATCTCAAAACCTGCTGGATGGATTTGGATGAAACTTTCAGGAATGATTGGCCTCATGACTGGCAAAAACTGATCAGATTTTGGGTTTGATCTGGTAAGGGATAAGGTTTCTGGGTTATTTTTCCAGATTAACAAAATTTAATTTTTGTCTTTCAAGTGCCAAACACCGAGTTATCTCTGCTGTTTATTTTTAAGTGTACATTTAATTTTGAGAGTGGTTGCATTAATTTTTTTTGTATTTTCACTTTTGGGAGTGGTCACGTTATTCTTTCTAAATTTAATAATCATCTTTTGATAATCGATGAGATGATGTCGCTATTGCCTTGGCTAAGGTTTGCAGTCAGACTGCTCTTTCTAGTTGATTTTCATTATTAAGTTTGGGATTTTGGTCTCTCTTTGAGAACTTAGATAAATCAAAGAAAATATAAAAACTTAACTTTTAATCCTCTTTGCTAACAAACATGTACTTTCAAATATTTTTTCCCATGCTCAAGATCTATAAAAACTAACTAAAAGAATAATAGAGTAATTTTATAAGTTGTATACATACCTGTGCTATTCCTCCTACCATGCGCTTATTGATGGTGAGTTCATTGTCATCACCGTCAAAGTCCTGAGACTGTTGGGCTGCTTGAACCAATGCATCAGATGCTTTCTTTACAGCATTACCAGCCGCCTGGAAAAGGAAAATTGGAAAGTCATTTTTATTTGTGGCAAAATTTGCATATTAAAACTTGTTGGTCAGGTAGGGAGGTAAATATACCTTACAAAAGCCTTAAAAGGTTTTACAGTTTATGAAAGCTGAAGATCAATCAGAATCAAACTATTCTAAAATTTTGTTTTAACCCTGTTTTCATTTCAAACGTTGAGACAAATTTGGCTCTCAATTTCTGATATTAGCCGTAAATGTGAAACTTGTCTGATCAGATTTCAATGACACATAAGAACAATATCAGTATACACTCTGCCCAGAAAAAAAAAGAAACTTATGTCCATTTACACTATTTACATTGTTGTTCTCATCTTTATTGCTATATTCTTGATGTTTCAACTGTTGTACGCTCTGGCCTTCTTCAGATCATATTTCTTGGAATCTTGAATCAAAGCCTTTATTCAGGAACTGAGAGTTCCCATGTCATGTGCCATGTTTTTTTTTTTTTTTGGATATCTAAGTTTCAGTTAATTCTCCTTGATAACATAACTCCAAGTTTGTGTTCCCTCTGCTGTGGCCAGGTATTGAACTCACAACACTTTGGATCAAGTCACTTTTATCCACTGGGCCATGTGTCTGAGGACACATATCCAAATACATGGTATGTGTCTGGGGACACATATCTAAATACATGGGATGTGTCTGGGGACACATATCTAAATACATGGTACGTGTCTGGGGACACATATCCAAATACATGGTATGTGGAATAAGAACAATCTACACTTGCGGACTAAATAAAGGGTTTGGTTTGAAATTTAAAGAATTATTTTCTGAAGAAGGCCAGAGTGTTCAAGAGCTGAAACATTTTGAGTAAGCCAATAACAGTTTAAACAGTGTAAATATTTACAATACCTCAGCTGAAAAATATAGATAGTTATCAAATAATTCACACTATTTAAATTGTTTGGACTGTTATCCTCGTCCTTATTGCCATATTCACAATGTTTCGGCCATTGTACACTTCAGCCTTTTTTAGGTAAAATTTATTTAAATTTTGAACCAAACCCTTTATTTAGTCCACAGGGGGTAGATTGTTCAAATTCTATGTGCCAAGTTTTTGGGCATTTTAGTTTCAGTTATTTTGCTTTGATATCACCTGAAGATGGTTGGAGTATACAATGGCCAAAACGTTGTCAATATATAACAATAAAGATGAAGACAACTCTCTGAACAATGTAAATATGGTAAATGGACATCAGTTTGTTTTGTCCTGGATTTTGTTATTTGTAAATCTAAAAGAGACTTAACCCAAAGAGTTGTGAATTCAATACCTGGCCACAGTAGAGGTGAATAAAAACTTGCAGAGTTGAGTCACCAAGATGAATTAATTAAAACTGAGATATTCAGAAAAGGCATGGCATACGGAATTAGAACAATCTACCCCTGTCAACTAAATAAAGGGTTCTGTTCAAAATTCCAACAAATATCACCGGAAGAAAGCAGGTGCTTGCAACAGCCTATATGTTGTGAATGTGGCAATAAAGATGAGGACAACCCAAACAATGTAAATAGTATAAATATTTACAATACCTCATCTGAGAAATATAAACAGATGTTAAACAGATGTCCAGTGATTATAAAAAAAAAACAAAAAAAAAAAAAACAGTAGACCAGTTTATAACAAACCATTATTTCACAAAATCTTAATACAGCTGCACTTTTTGTCCTCAAATCCTGAAAGACATGATCTGCCAGAGTGTTTGCCAATTTAAAGAGCCAGCATTGAGAAATTTTCTCCCAAGCAGCTATGATGGCCTTTTCTGGCATCTCCAGAACTGGATAGTAGGTATTGTCATCCTTCTGCAAACATTTCATGTGGGACTAATGTCTTGAGACAAGGCAGGGCATTTAATTATAGATAGCTGAAATTAACGATTATAGGATGAAACAAACATTTTTCTTTCTCCTAAATTGGTTGTGTTGAGATCAAACTGCATTCAAGCATCTCTTGTTACTAAGTGCAGTCAAAAAATATTTTTATACTAATGTTCACTACATGCAAGACCCAAGAGCCGCTCAAGGTAGAGGGTTACTGTGTGTTGCTATATAAACATAAGGAAAAGCAAAAAGTGGGGGCTACACAGGAAAGATAATGATTAACTGCAGACTTGAAGAAGTCAAGATTTTAGTGATTGAGAAAACATCCTGCTAGGAGTTAGTCCTGCAAATCGGCAGTTCTTGTGGAACTTTTTTACTACTGGAATACAAAGAGAATGTCGATGATTAACACTTGTGTATGTGGACTGGCAAGTCCCAGTTGTAAAGGTCAGGGGTAGTGGAAGAATGTAGACTTTTAGAACACATGCCATGACTGTAATGATAGAGCAATGAGAGGCTCACAACATTTTGTCTTTGGGAAAGAGGGTGTAGGGTGGAAAATATTTTGTCACCAACAAGGCTGTATAGATGCTTTTGAATTCTATCAATACAGACAAGTGAGGATTGGGCAGCTCCAGCCCAGATATGGCAGCAATACTGTGCTTTTGGCCTGATCTAGATCATTACAAAAAAAAAAGAAAAAGAAAAGTATAGCAGGAGGAATCAGATACTTCTGGAAACGGTAGAAGGAACTATTTTTCCTGCATCTTTAGAAATAGACCTGATATAAGAGTTACACTCAAGGTCTGGGGAGAGCTAGAATCCAAATAGGCATTCAAGAACACTCATCTATCATAATAGGTGAGAGATTGAAATCTGCTTGGTGGTGGTGGTGGTGGTGGTGGTGGAACATTTCTAGTCTGGTTTTGGCTGCATTGAATTTTAAAAGCCACTCCTTTCCCCATCGAGCCACCTGGTCTGGAGCTGCTAGGTTCTGGTCTTTCAGATTTTGAGAGGTTCACCAAGAAACTATTGTATCTTCTACAAAGATACTCACTAATTATCAGAGTAGAATCTTAGTCAAATCAATAATATAGAGTAGAAAGATGAGAACATAACTATATAACTTGTAGCCGGTAAAAACATCTCAAACCATGATAACAACAAATCTACGAGCAATCAGTTTTGGTGTTTGTCATTAAAGATCAATGGAAAAAAGGATTGTAGTAGTCAGGCCTGTTAAGTTGAAGCTCTTTTTTTTTGTCCAAATCACATTCTAAAAATTAGAGGGCTCTTTGAGGATCCACTCTACCCACTGGCATTTAGATTCTTTTTTTACACTTATGCAAACACTAGCAGTATAGCCCAGCGTTGCTCGGGTGTAATGAAAGCTTTAAAACTAATCCATAGTCCTGGAGCTCAGACTCAGCCTAAAGAATATTTGTGTGAAGTTTGGTGAGAATTGGATAAAAATTGTGCATTTGTATAAAGGACATACAGACAGATAAACAGACACACACACAAACATATTGCCTTACATATATATATATATATATATATATATATATAATCGATTTTGTGCACTATTGTAAGAACTGCAACCTTGAAACTTCTGAATATCGTTTCTTAAGTCTTTGTCTATGAGTGTATCAAATTTGATTAAAATTGGATCACTCCTTCTATAACCTGATTTTTATCGTGGGTACCTTGACACAAAACCTAGCTAAGAACACTCGCAGATGCTTATAGTACAACTGTGTAAATATTCAAGAAAATCAGTTCAGCTGGTTTGGAGTCTATAGGTAATGGACACACACATAGAGACAAAGTTCCATTTATAAATAAGTTTAGATTAGATGATTTCAGTTTTGCTTAGCACCAGAAATGCGTGATTTCAGTTTTGCTGAGAAAAAATTGTTTTAAGAGAAAGACTTTGTAAATTTGAACCAAAAGCAGTAGTACTGGCTGCTTAGTCAATGAATGCCAAATGTTTCCTTATAGGAAAACAGCTAATATTACCATTAGATGAAACAAATTTATCTCCTTTAGTCATTTTCAAGACAAAGAAATATTTCTCTCCTCCCAAAGTTTTTCTTGCTGTGTACATTTTTCAGCTTCTTTTCGGCATTATTGAAGATAATTATTGGATAAGAGAAAAAACACATAATTTTGAGATTATAGTGTTTGCAGTTAACATACTCTTGATGGAATGGACAGTCAATTGTCAATATATGCAAACTGATAAATACCTAAAAGAGAAAAGCATAGAAGATTGTATAAGAAAGCAGTTTCTGATCTTACCTGAGATCAGTTCTGTATTACAGTTTCCAGCTGTGGAGTGTGTTCAATCACATGCAACTTCAATTAGGTAAACTCAATAAATGTATAACATACAGTAGAATATTACATTTGTTACTGAAAACAAGTTTATGTTCTTACTCAAATATACAACAATACGTCTTACCTGTAGAAAAAACGAGAAAGCCAATGTATAACTTACCTGTAAACGTTGCATGGATATAGATCCAACGTCGGCCTTGACTTTGCAGGCAACCAGCAAAGCAGCTGTTGATCCCGCAACCTCTTTGGCTGAGGCAATCAACTTCTCCTCACTGGCCTGGCCTTGTACCATAGCATTTGCCGCTTCACACAAACTATGAGTGGCTGCAGCAACACGGCGAGCCTAGAAGCCGGAAGGAAAGAAAAGGAAATAAAATATCTTTGTATTGATATAGAAATACCATTTCTATTATTTTCTTGTTTTTGCTATCACTCATATTATAAATTAAACTTCTGAACATTGTTCCTTTTTGCTTTATCTTGTTAAGTAAAACTGTGACAGCAATGAAATGTAAAGTATAATATGTTGTTTGGATTGTGAACCTCATTATTTTTGTTGTTGTAATACAGTGTAATTCTGATATAAGAGAGTTGTAGGGACCGGATAAAAGTTCTCTTATTTCCGGGTTTGGTCTATTTTATATACATTACCACAGGCTCTAATTTGGGACTAGAGCAAACATCGACCAAGGATTAAAAATATCTTCCCATAGCATCTTTTTCTTCCTCCATGACCTCAGTTTTTATTCTAGACTCTTAGCAACATTATACTAATTCTAATGGTGACATACTTTAAATACTAAGATTAGGTTTCTGCAAAGTTATGAAGTTTTAAAGTTTGTAATTGGAAACAAACATTTATTTATTTTATCCCAACTTCTTAATATTAGAAAGCACTCATTCTATTTTGGGTGACCCCCCCCCCCACCGCCAAGAACAAGACAAACCCTTAGACTTATTGACCCTCCTCCTATAAAACAAAAATAGGCCCTTAAACTCATTCAAATTTCAGTGACCCCCCCCCCCCCACAAAAAAAAAACAAAAAAAACACAGCCCTTACACTCACTCTCATTCCAATTTCAGTAACCCAACCCATTCACAAAAAAAAAAAAAAAAAAAAAAAAAAAAAAAAAACAAGACAAGCCCTTACACTCATTCTAATTTCAGTGACTACCCTAACCCTCCACAAAAAGACAACAAAACAAGCCCTTACACTAAGGACTTTCATTTTAATTTTGGTGACCTTCTGATCCACCAAAAATACTCATTTTAATTTTGATGCCCACCTTACAAAAAAAAAAAAAGCCCTTACAAATCTCACACTAATGCCAGTGACCCCCACCTCAGCTCCTAAAAAAAACAAAAAAAAAAAAAACAAACAAACAAACAAAAAGCTCTTACCGCAGAGATTAATCCTTGTGACCATTGCCCATCTTCATCCATTGTTGTTTTAGAAAAGGTTGAAGAAACCTAATGTATTGAAAATTTACAATTTTAGAAAAAACATCCATAAAACCACAATGTAGATTTTGTTTTTGCTAAAAAATAGTTTGTTTCACAACTTGGCTAATGGCAGATTTTAAAATAAACACATTCATGAAACACAGACATATGCTGCTTAATCTTTGAGATTCAATTGAAATTACAGTTCAATTTTAAAATTTAAATATTTTTTTAAAGAAAATCTCAAGCATTCCAAAATATACTTAACATGTTGACTGTCATTAAACATCTTTTCCACGTCTAAAAGGACAGTAGTTATCTGTCCTTGTCTAGTTTCACATAACATTAATTTTAGCAGTCAGTTTCTTTTTTAGCAGATGGCTTTAAGTCTTTTATTGTGCACTGAAAAGAACTGTTCTTTTATCGCCTCTTACAAATAGTAGAAAACATGATAAAAATTAAACATCATTGTAATCCAAAGAGAAGAGAATAACAAAAGAAAACTAAGCCCTTATATCTATCTTTTTGTCATCTCGTCTGTCGGGTGCGATGGCTAAATTGTCACCATTTTATGTTATTAGTTTTGCTCATGCACATTGTTTGCTTTTAATTTTGTTGACTGCACAGTATAGTAGGGTCAGTTGGGCACCATCTGTAAGAAAAAGTGTACCATGATGCAATTAATCCTTGAAAATGACATGCTGTACGACTTGGCATTCACTCTGGAAGCTCCAATATGGACAAATCAGAGTGTTTGGGTGTCAATTCGAGGACAGTGCAGAGGAAAGAGTTGGAAGAGTCTAATGGTGATTATGAAGTATGGCAGCTCGAAAAACTCACTCTGATCATTCTGATAAGAAAAGAACTCCTGAATTGCTGAGGGCCTCAGAGGCCTACATTAAGTGCCTTGAAGAGATAGTGCTGCTTTGTGTCAAGAGGGTGGCTGCTGGAAGATCCTGTGTCAGGCAACTAGACTTTGAACCATGCTACACAAGCAGAAGAAGCCAGTCATGGCTGTCAGACAATTTCTGCAACCACATCTGGTCACCTAATTCCCCAGAATGCAACCCCCTTGATTATTATATGTGAGATGCAGTTGAGTGACCAGCAAAACTCCCTGTAACACCAAAGATGAACTGAAGGCAAGGATTATGGCAGCATTTAATAACTTAAACAAGAAGACCGTCCAAAAGAGTTGCAGGAGATTCCAAAGTTGGCTATAGGTTATTTTATTAAATAAATTTGCTCTTTAGTATTTCAAAATATTTTTGTGTAATTTTGAGAAATATATGTTAAAATGAGAAGCTAGTACAATTTTCATTTTTTTGTAATTTAGATGACAGTTCAGCCATTATACACTGTATAGAGGGCATAAAATAATGTTTAAAAAAATTAACAAATAATGAAATATATTAAAGGGGATGTGCTGGTGGTGTAAAGGATTTCAGTGTAGAATGAGAAATCGGAGAGCAGAGTTCAAATTCCAGCTGAGTTTGTTCCACTCACTTCCACACAAATACCCTTGGAAAAGGTATGAATTCCTCTCTTGTCCCCCCCAGCTATGGTGCCCATAGCAGGACAGACTGGGTTTTATAGCTTTGGTCAGCAACCCTTCTTGAGATGATGAATAAAATCTCACAAAGTCTGGACCATCTGTGGGGGTGTATCAGACTATGAAAACACACAGAGATGGAAATTCTTGAGTTGTTTCAATTGAGCATTTTGCTGCAGGTGAAAAAAAGTGTTCCCTCTTTTTTTTTTCTTTTTAACTACAAAGAGGATGACTCAGAATTTTACAGTAAAAAGTTGAAAAAAGGCAAGAGAAGAAAAATTGTTTGAATTCCTCCAGAAATCCAACTTTCATTTCTTTGTTTGTTGTATCTACTGGCTGCAGATGCCCAATATAAAACACACATTGTCACTGACCTTTCCTTGTAGAACCAATTCCTTTTGGGCAGCAGAGGCTGATTTAACTAAAGCAGCAGTGGCTGCAGCAATCGATTTGGCGGCTTCCAAAATCTGGTCTTCAAAGTCAAGTGACTCATCGGCTTTCTGAAATGAAGAATTAAAAAAAAAGAAAAAAGAAGAACAGGTAAGTGCAGGTGAAAAAGACTAAACATTATATGATAAAATGGCTTACCTGAAAAGCATTTAAGTCTGTGGAATTGGTTTCATTAGGATGAATACAGTGGAAAGTCAAACAAAGGTAGTGTCAAAAGAATATATATATATATATATATATATATATATATGAGAGAGTATGGCGACATCTGACAATATGAGTTTCCCTTCTCAGGCACCATCAATCCCTATCTGAAATAATTCATCTGATGGAATATCACTTTACACAGTGGTGGAAATAGGACTTACTCCTTTTATTTAAGAAAAATGTTTTAGTTTATATGCAGATGAAAATAGGGTGTAAGACACAAAAATCTCCTTGGGTATATGAAGGAAAGTGCGTGTGTGTGTATATATATATATATATATATATATATAATAAAATATAACTTTAAGGTATGCTATATTTATGGCATAAAGTGTTCAATATCAGGGATAGAACGTTATGTAAATATAAGTGGACATCTTGACTTCAATGTCTACTTTTATATTTTATATACTGATTTTCTAAGTGCTGCTTAGATGTGGCACAAGGCTGAAAGTGTGGAGTACCCAGTGAGGATTGAACTCACAACTCAGTTGTAACTGGTTCTAGCGATACAAGCTTGGTAACCATTACATCACATCAGGGTACCCATACATGCATACATAAACACAAATATATAAAATTAAATTTGTTTTTTAATTAAAAATACATTGCAACATGAAAATTTCTATGCTTCGAGATGTCTATCTCGTCATCAGGCAATGTTAACATTGCCTAATGACGAGGTAGAAATCTTGAAACAGAAATTTCCATGTCGCAATGCATTTTTAATTAAAACAAATTTAATTATATGATTATATTATGCTTTAAAATATTTGTTGTATTGAACACTTTTATAAAAAAAAAACAACTTGGGATTGTAAGACTGTTGGTTCTCTTCACCTGTATATATATATATATATATATATATATATATATATATATAAATCCAGGTGAAGAGAACCTCTGAGTGTCACTGTGCCTTTTTCTTTATGGAATTTCATCCATCAATACTGAATGTTTAGTCAATGTTTTTATAAGAGAGAGAAATGTTAAAAATAACATACCTATATTTTTTGTGTTGTAAGAAGAGATCATTAAAAACCTGGAAACAGTTTTAAAGATTGTGTACCACCAATGTGTGTGTGTGTGTGTGTGTGTGTGTATAAGGAATAAGAGATGCATTCAGTGAGTTGTTGTCACTATCCATCACCTGTTGAATTGGGCTGCCGTCCCTTCACCCTCAGCTGCGGAGGCCTGCCACAACACGGACATGATTGATACTTGGTGGAATAGAATATGTTACCACCAAAAAATATCAAACATATCTGGTCAAGGCAGCCATTGATTCGTCTCCGTAAAAAGTGGGGGCAGTGGACATGCAGTGGCAGGCTGGAAAAAAAATGCACTCTTTGCGTGCTTTTTGCCCCATGATGCCTGCTCAGTGTGCTGGGGCTGAAAATGGTAGACCGACTGTGATGAAACTGCTGAATTGGTGGATGAGGGCATCAAACATACAAGTCAAGTAGAAATAATTGTGCAAAGATGAATTTATAAAAACAAGTTAGTGTTTGCATGCCAACTCAAAAAATAAAGAAAAGGAAAGGAAAATTTTCAAAAGGCTAATTCGGATTGAACTGTAACACAAAACCTATAACTGATAAACTTCTTCAGATTGTACAATTAAGATTCTGTTTAAAGAAACTTCAGAAATCTTGAGACATTTCTGAAACTGAGTTTAGTTTTGAGCCTGAAACCTCATTAGAGAAAAAAAACTAATTTAAATACAAAAATTCTGATGAGACAACCGAGAACGTTTTGTGGGGTGGAAAAAAATAAAACAATAAAGTCTTAATCTTACATGTTACAAAAATGATCTGATAAACAAGGGTGGAGGAAAACGCGGGGGGGGGGGGGGTACAATATAGAAAGCATGCAACTATTTAGTTGCATGCATTGTTTCCAGAAAGCATTGATTTTATACATAAAAGTTGTGGGAGAAGAAATCAGAATAAAAAAACTGAAATCCCCAACCCACACCAAATGACATTAGAACGAAATATTTTATATGAATTTAAAAAAATAAAAGAATAAAAAAAAATGTAAAAATTACAAATTTAATACAAATTTTGGGATTTGAAAACTACTGAGAAAATAGAATCAAATTGAAATTTATGAAAAAAAGTGTCAAATATTTGACTGTAGAAATTTATGATTTAATTATAAAAAAAAAGAAAACCTTTTTTTTTTAGGTTATTGAAAATGTTATGATCGTACTTGAAGCATTTTGTAAATAACTGCATAAAATGATAAATAGCGTAATGATTAATACTTTCAAGTCTGATAGATAAAATCAAAATAGAGTCCTGTAAAAATAGAAGGGAAGAAAATAATGCAATTTGGAAAGGAAAATAAATTTTTAAAATTTTATAATTTTTATTTATTCTAGCCATTAAATCAATGACCAAACCTACGATTCTTATTTATTCTAGCCATTAAATCAATGACCAAACCTACGATTCTTATTTATTCTAGCCATTAAATCAATGACCAAACCTACGATTCTTATTTATTCTAGCCATTAAATCAATGACCAAACCTACAATTCTTATTTATTCTAGCCATTAAATCAATGACCAAATCTACGATTCTTATTTATTCTAGCCATTAAATCAATCACCAAATCTATAAATTTTATTTATTCTAGCCATTAAATCAATCACCAAATCTATAAATTTTATTTATTCTAGCCATTAAATCAATCACCAAATATTTATTCTAACCATTAAATCAATCACCAAATGTATAAATTTTATTTATTCTAGTCATTAAATGAATCACAAATAACTTAAATAAAGTTCCTGGAAAGACATTTTGTAACTTTTTTTGATTCTTGATTACATTCTTATTGGGTACAATTGTTAAGGTAACTCATTTCATAGTACAAGTCATGTAAAATGGCATGTAATTCATATAGTGTTCGTATATGTAAATTTAATTTAGAAAGAAAGGAAGGAAGAAAGAAAAGAGAAAAGAGAGGAGAAAAAGGTGAAAAAGAAAAGTGTGAAGAGAGAAAATGGAAGAAAGAGAGAAAAGGAAAGAAGAAAAGCAGAGAGAAGAAAAAGAAAAAAAGGAAAGAGGAAAAAATAAAAGGAGAAGCAAAAAGAAGAGAAGAAAAGAAAAATCTGAGTTGTCTTACTTTGGTGGCTTGTCTTGGCTTGAGCTGTGACAATTTCTTAGCAGCAGCCTCAATAGAGCTTGCTGCTCCTCGCAATTCATTTTCCGCAATGACAGTTGGATCATCATAATCCACCCAGTCTCTTCCTACAAGAATAAATGCAAGATTAGCAAGGAATGAGCAACAAGGGTGACAAAGATGGGACTGGAGGCTGTCCAGGTATGACCACTTCTTAGGTCAAGAGACATGTAAGAATTGGGAAATTGGGGGATGGGTTTGGGGAGGGCAGTATAATGTCAAAGTTTCAAAATAAGGTAAAGACCCTACGACAATATGTACTGCAACAAAACAGAGCCTCAGAAAGCATTAGTGAATGGTGACTTGTCCGCTGCGCAGAACCAAAACAGAAATAAAGAAACGGAGTTTATTCATGTGAAGCAAATTTAATGGTGATCATTCAAAAATGTTGATTATCTTCATTTTACCCATTTTTGGATGGCAGAATTTTTTCTTTCTATTTTATCTAGTTATTTTAATATAATCTTTAAAAAATACCTGTGATTGTGGCTCACCACATGTTTTTTTTTTTAGGTAATTAAGTCTTCAGTTTTATATCAGAGGTCCCTGGCAGTTTTGTCAGTCAGTCAGTTAAGTGCCATGCGCGATACAAGCTTGGGCGATCATGTCTCGAAAGAGACATGACTGACTAGGCAGAAGATTATCCCGCAGTAGGTTGCCATTGCTTTCTGCAGTAGACTGGTTGCCGACCAAGGCTATAGAACCCAATCTGTCCTATTATTTAACCCATAACTGGAGGGAAGAGATGGATTAATACCTTTCCCAAGGGTATTTGCGCGTAAGTGAATGCAATGAATTCAACTGGAATTCGAACTCGGTTCTCCGATTTCTCGTTCCGAGCCGATATCCACTGCTCCACAACGCACATCCAGTTTTGTACTGAATTTAAAATCAATTTACTTTCTTTGGGATTAGTTCTGCAGCTCTCTCACCTACCCAGCACTCGAAACCAAATTTTATTCCAACAACCTATTAATATTACTGCATGCATCCTTAGGAGTATCATTCTTAAGCCTCAAACAATTTCATATTGGCTTTTTCATTTTCTTTTTCAAAGACTTAGAAATGCTTGATCCACTGAACTCCAAAAGAAAATTAGAATCTGTCGGTCAATCAGAAAAATCTACAGAAACAAAACAAAATATGGGGAATAGATATAATCTAAGTAAACGATTTGCTTTCATGCGTTAAGAGTAAATAAAAAAACTGTCATCTTTTTATTATTATTATTGGATGCCAGTGACTAAAATGAATTCATCTTTTCTATAAATAATTTATGATAATTGTTGGGACAAACTTTGTCATGGGACCTAGACTTCATAAATTTAGGCAGAGTACTAGATTAGCAGCAATGTCTCATCATTTTACAGTTGAAACAGCTAAAAGTAAACAAAAGTTCTCTGCTAACAAGTTATAATCTTGCACTTCTCACTTGTGAAACTCTCTTTCGGCTTCTTGCTTTCCAGTCGACTGACCTTCAAGAATTTAAATGCAATGTCAATTGTTATCTATTGTCTTCTTGATTCATCTTTTATTTCTCCTTAATGTTTGTGTTTTCTTTAAAACTCAATAAACCTCTTGTGTCTTAGTAGCTTTTTTACCTTGCTCGAGATGAAATGATAAAATGATAAAAAAAAAAAAAAAAGTAAAAAGGGGATACATTAAAATTATTGGGATTAAATAGCAATAAACTAATATTATGTAAAATTTAAGAATTGGCACTTCTACAACTACAGGTGTATGTCCTTTAAGGATATTAGAAAAATATTTGTGTCACTAGTTAGACAGAACAGTGTGTGGGGGGGTGTACATACATGGCAGGACTAGTGAGAAAAATGGAAAACAAATGTGTTTATTCTTAAAAAAAAATTTAATTCTACTGAAGAACAGCTGTTTGATACACATAATTTTGGGGAATGTTGACGTTTATATTGTTGACAAAATCAACTTCTGACAGATTTTTATTTTGAGACATTTTTTTCTTTTTTTACAAAGAGAAAGAAACTTTGTCAATTAAAATATATTTTACTGTTTTCACAGAGAAAAAAAAACGATTGTCATCAATTCTTAAGGTGTTAGATGTGAAATAGCCATGCTGTGACAGGAAAGGAAATCTTGACATGGTGGTGCTCAGTCGGCGGTGTTGAGTTACTCTGCACCCATACTGTGATACTGTGTGTAGAGATTTTCCCTAATTTGTAACTGTACATTTAAAACAGACTAAGTACATGGTGCAATAGGTAAATTGTTACCATTTTTTTATATTTAATTTCACACTTTGTGTTTTTTGTTTGTAATTTTGTCAATTATAATAGGGTCAGTTGTGCACCATAATGCAATTCATTTGCCAGAAATTTGGTAAAGACAAACAGTTCTGCCTATGATTCATGCTGGAAGCTCCAGTAGAAACATTTCAGATTGTTTGTGGACAGTGCAGAGAATTTGGAAAGAGTTGGATGAATCTAATGGTGATCACAAGGCTGTTTGGAATGATCATTAGTGATGACAACATTATGCCTCCATTCAACTTCCAACAGGACCACAGACTCAACATAGAGGCCAACATCAATTGCCCTGAAGAGGTAGTGCTGCTCTGAGTCAAGAGGGTGGCTGCTGGAAGACCATAAGTCTGGCAACAGGACTTGGCACCATACCACACAAGCAGGAGAAGTCCGTCATGGCTGTCAGATAATTTCTGCAACCACATCTTATCACCTAACTCCTCAGACTGCAACCTCCTTGGTTATTATGTGAGAGACGCAGTTGAGCAAGAGAGCAACAAAACTCTTTGTAAAACCAAAGATGAACTGAAGGCAAGGATTATGTTAGCTTTCACCAACTTAAACAAGGAGACCATCCAGAAGAGTTGCAGGATATTCCAAAGTCATCTGGAGGCTGTGGTTGAAGCCAATGGTAATTTTATTGAATAAATTTACTCTTTAGTATTTCAAGATATTTTTGTGTAATTTTGATAAATATATCTGTTGAAATGAGATGTCAGTGTTATTTTCTTTTTTGCATCATTTAGACGACAATTCATCTCGCATACATTGTAAGTGGTGGTATCAGAACCTAAACATCCAACTCACTCTGACCTTGAAGTGTTTTCTACAGGGTGTGGTAGAAATCAGTCAGTCAGTCAATTAAGTGCCATACGTGATACACGCTTGGGCGATCTTGTCTCGAAAGAGAAATGACTGACCGGGCAGAAGATTATCCCACAGTAGGATGCCATTGCTTTCTGTGGTAGACTAGTTGCCGACCAAGGCTATAGAACCCAATCTGTCCTATTATTTAATCCATAGCTGGAAGGAAGAGACGGATTGATACGTTTCCCAAGGGTAATTGCGCGTAAGTGAATGCAAGGAATTCAACTGGAATTCGAACTTCGCTCCCCAGTTTGTGGCAGAAATACCTTCCATATAATGGTAAGATGTTAGTGGCAATGGTGTCTTTCTTCATCGTGCTAATGTCTTACCATTATGTGAGAGCTATTTCTACTGCACCCTGCATTATATTTTAAACCAAAATATGTTACATTCAGTACCCTCAACTGGAATTAATCAATGTAAATTATGCCTCAAATAAAACTAGGTGTGTGGGAGGGATGTGCATTGTGGTGCAGAGGATATTGGCTTGGAATGAGAAATTGGAGAGCTGAGTTTGAATTCGTTGCATTCACTAAACACACAAACACTTTTGGGGAAAGGTATTAATCTGTTTCTTCTCCCTTCAGCTATGGGTTAAATAGCAGGATGGATTGGTTGCCAACCAAGGCCGTAGAACCCAATCTGCCACAGAAAGTAATGGCAACCTACTGTGGGAAAAATATTCTGCCCAATCAGTCATGCCTTTTTTGAGACATGATCGCCCAAATGTGTATCATGTATGGCACTTAATGGACTGACTTTGAATCCATAACTGCCTCTACTGCTAGGAAGGTTGGTTCAACGTGTTGGGCCAGGAAGTTTTTTTTTTTCGTCATAATCAATTTTGCATGTTTATAAATCTACCAATTGTCCATACATTTAATACTGTTGCCATATCTGGTTGGGTGTTTCGGGTGCTCCTGCTCTTCATCTGGAGGCTGTCGACAAATCCAAAGGAGGAGGGGGAGGGAGCAAATCCAAGCATAGTTAACCAAGAATCACTTGAGGGGAACACATATTACAGCAGACAATTTAAGTCTAAAGTTGGGGGCTTTAAAGTCAAAGTGTCAGCTTGAAGAAATTTTTTTAAGCATAAAACCAAAAATATAGATCTGGACAATGGGGATGTTGGATACGTATAGAAAAAAAACTTTGGGCAAAATGAAGAATTGGAAAAATTCATTTTAGAAAGGTACACATGAATAAACCCCCTTAAAAATAAAATGTAATAAAAATGGCCATTGTAGACAAAGGATTTTAGCACGTGATTCACTCTGTTTAATGCAATAATCAACAATAAAATTAATAGATATAGAAAAGTATCACAAATACAATGAAACAATTTGATAAAATTTATACAATGAATACTAAAAATAATTAAAAATAATTTAAAACATTTATATATATATATATATATATATATATATATATATATATATATATGCGCACAGATTTAAATACAAATATCTAAGATGGTTGTTTTCTGTAATCATCATGGTTGTAATTTTACTGATGATGCTGAATGGTGGGGAGTGATGTGTTGGTGGAGAAAAGAGTATGTGCTTGGTGTGCTGTTGTGGTGACAAGCGAGAAAGGATTTTTGTAGCATTGGGTGATGTGCAAAGGAATGCAGACAAAAGCAGTGTGATAATGATGATGATGCATGTTGGATAGAAAAGTAAGAAGAGAAGAAAAAGAACAAAACAAATAAAAACAAAACAAAACAAAAACCTTCCTCACAGAACTAACACTGGCCTTCAATAAACTTTCACAGACAGACAAACACACACTACAGGTATTATATATAGTAATGTGATGCATATATTACAGACGACTAAATTGTTTAGGAATAACTGTGAAGTTATAAAGTAATGAAAGTTTCAAACCATTTACTGTTTTTAAATCTAATTTTGTCTATAAAAGGATAAAGTTAAATTGTTGAACAGGAGGTTTTGGCGCGTCTTTAATTTACGACAACTTGTTGTTTGTTGTAAATTAAAAGTACACCAAAATTTGTCTGTGTAACAATTTATCTTTAAATGACAATATTTTGATGATATTAATTAGTTGAGATATTTCTACTTCAATTTTTTTTCTAATGACATTTACTGTTCCCTTGCTATAGAGCTCTTTATATGATAGGGAAGAAATTGTACTTTCTTGGTGAGCTATGAAAATTAAGAAGGTGACATAATCTAATTTCCTCTACTAATTCGGGATTACTTTAAATGACTGGGCCTGATGGTTATAAGTTAAAGAACAAAGTATATAAAAATAAAGCTGCGAGGGAATCATGACTTACAAAACTAGCAACCATTTTTGGATCAGTCAAATGGTTAGGTTCCATTTTTTGTCCCAACCATTTTTTAATATCAAATTTTCTGATAATTATGAAGCAAAATTAATAACAAAAATTAAACCAAAATACTTCATAGACATAACAAAGAAGCCCAGATGAAACTTATATGAAAAGGAAAAACTTACTGTGTAACGTTTGTTATTCATTTTTGATACAGATGAGGAAATGGTTTTGATATTGAAAAGACAATGAAATTTACTGAAACTTCACTTGAGGATTGTAAATATTATAGATAAAATTTATTTTACTCTACATTTATAAACTTTTTGTACATATAAATTTCATTTTTTTTAATGTCATTTGAACGTGATTAGAAGGTCAATGTCCAAACATTACTAAATATATCCTAACTTAAAACAAAACTGAGCAACTGTAAAAGTAAATTTGATATAGAATTTACAAAAGATAATTCTGACTATTTTTTACAATTGTTTATTATTAAAAACAATAAAAAAAAAAACAAATTTTTATTTTCTTTATAATAATAGGCATCTGTTTACCATGAGAGATACAGATATTGCCCTGTTTGGTCAACATTCAGTCCTTTGGCAGTGAAACTAGAGTGACTTCTCCAGAGTGCTTACCTGGGCAATGGTCTGTGGAAGCCATGCAATGTCCAAACTACATCCCCACCTCTCTCTGCCATACCAACAAAGTCCAAATGAATACAGGGCATTACATTTGGGGTTGACTTGGCTGCAGCAGCTGCCAGAAAGTTGTCAATGTTAACAGCCAACTATCTTTATGGCTCCACTCCAGGTTTTCTCTCTGGACTTACTTCCATAGCCTTTTCCATGTTTGGATATGACCACAAGGCAGTGGAAGTTTAAAATCAGGGTTTTCCTGAACCACCTTCAGTTGAGCCCCATCTACCCAAAGAAGCTGGTTATGAGGCTAATTTTAACTGATTAATTTTTTTGAGCTTCTAAAACATGTAATGTATATAATACTTATATACGTACATTATATATGTTTGAAAGGTTGTCATAGCCATGGATGATAGTGGGGACAAGCTCCCACTGTCTGCAAAATGGTTCCATGGTATTTAAAGTAGCCACTGATAACTACGTCTAGCTTCTTGCCAGAGAATGCTCAAAAGGTGGAAAATTGGCATCTTATAACTATATATATATATAGTTATAGTTATATATATATATATATATATATATATATATATGCTCAGGTTGAGATGGATAAATTGTTGTGTAAATTATTACCCAAAGAAATTATTACTACCCAAAGAAGCTGGTTATGAGGCTAATTTTAATTGGTTAATTTTTTAGAGCTTCTAAAACATGTAATGTATATAATATTTATAATTTTAATATGACCACAAGTCAGTGGAAGTTTAAATCAGGGTTTTCCTTCCTCTAGATGAACTGTCTTTCTGAGCGGTTGAGCTCCATCTACCCAAAGAAGCTGGTTATGTGGCTGATTTCAATTAATTGGTTAATTTTTTAGAGCTTCTAAAACATATAATGTATGACCACAAGGCAGGGTTTTTCTTCCTCTAGGTGGACTACCTTACTGGGCTGTCAAGCTTCATCTACAAGAAGCAGCTGGTTTTGAGGCATCATTTTTACTTCCATAACCTTTTCCATGTTTGGATATGACCACAAGGCAGGTTTTTCTTTTTTTTCCCTCTAGATGGACTGCCTGGCTTAGCTTTTAGAAGCTATATGAGACACAAAGAGACAGTACTTGTTTTGATGGTAATAGAGAGAACAACTTTTTCTATCGATGAGAAGTTTCACACAAACAGCTTTTTATGAACCATTTCCCTGTAAAACAGACACCCAAGAGGATGTTTCCACAATCACTACAATCTTAACCTGTTCAAGTCTTGAGTTAACCATTATTTTCCCCTCCTACCAATATATACTAGCCCTTAATGTAACCCTCTACTTTGGGTGGCCCCAGGCCTTGTACAGGGTGAACCCTATTGTAAACCAAGTCTAGGTTCTGAACATGTTCAAGTCTAGAGTTAACTGTTATCTTCCCCTTCTACCAATATATAACTACCCCTTTATGTAACCCTCTACTTTTAGTGCCCTCTGGGCCTCATACAAGGTGAAACCCTATTGTAAATCAAGTCTTGAGCTGTTCAAGTGTAGATTCAATTGTTATCTTCCCCTCTTATCCATATAAACTGCCGCTTAATGTAGCTCTCTACCTCAAGTGGCCCTTGGGCCTTGCTTTTAGAAGCTCTGAAAAACTTGACCATTTTTTTTTAAATCTATAAAATGTTAGCTGAACAAAAACACTAGAAAGCAATAATATTAACAACAACAGCCAAAACTAATTTTTCTACAATGTCTATTAAAGCTGTGAATTGCAAAATATTTTCATGATATAATTTGAACATTGACCCATGATGATATTCAATGACAACTATCTCAAGAGAATCTAAAATATATTAGAGACTTGCAAATAGCATACTGCATGTGTTCGTGTTTTTTATTTTTTATTTTTTTTTTTTTGCTGTGAGAGAAACAGTGATGGTTTCAAGTGTTTTTCATACACAGTTTTAAATGTGGTAAAGTGCTAACAGGAAACAGACAATAATCAGACAATATTGGAAAGGATGGAAAATAGGAAATCAGACAAACCTAGATTACCATCAGGAGAAGACAACCCAATAGAATCAGTTACCTTTTTCTCTGTGAAGAAACATATAATTGGATGAGAGGAATTTCACTAAAAAATGTTTAAGCAGAAAAAAAAAAAAATGAAAAGAAATTAAAAGATAAAAATGATCCTAAAATAATGACAAAAAATAGCAATAAAATAATAAATGCTGATATTTTATGTACATATGCATAAGAGCAGAAAATTAAAGCAAGGGGGGGATAAATAGGCTATGAATTATTCAGAGAAATAGATCATCTTTTTAGTTTAAAAGATTATAAAGCATTTCACAGATTTTAACCTGATTAAATGTTTAACAAGAATAATGAATGTGGAATTAAATAATAAAAAAATTTGCCAAAGATTTTGAGTGATACACTTTATTTTCAATGTTTAGTTTTTTCATAAATTGTGACCAAAATTTGTATAAAAAACAGAAAAATTAAAATTACCATAAAACTCTAATATGAAAAGAATCTATAATAGTAAAACATTTTAGAGGAAAAATATGAAAAATGGTATGAAAAGTAATCAAAGAAAGTTTGGAATGGGAAAATTAAGGAACTCTTTCAAAGGAAACCAAACAAAACTCAAATGACAAAACTCTCCTCCAGACAGAATTTCAGTTTAGACCCACATTGTTAGTTTCTATACTAAACAAATCAATAATTTGTAAGGTTTTAAAAACTAGTTTTAATTGTCAAAGTATAAAGGAGAAAAAAAATCTTAAATAAGTCGAATATATAATTAAATTTTTAAAAATCTTTTAACCCAAAAAGTTCAAGATAAAATAATTCACTGAAATACTTGTGAATATGCACCTGCAATATTGATTTTAAATATATGAAAATAATTTAAGCAGTATGTATTTCACACACAGAATATTATATATATATATATATATATATATATATATATAATCTTAGTAGTAGTAAGAACTGATGGAATGACATTCAACAGTTCGTAGCATTTACTTTTTAACAGTGCCTGATATATAGTTGAGCAATATTTTCCTATGTGTTCGAAATAGCACTGAAATATGACAGCTCTTGTGTAGCAAAAATGTTTTTTTATTATAAACTTTAATAACTATATATATATATATATATATATATATATATATATATATATATATATATATATTACTTTAAACATAATATATTTATTACTGCAAACATTATTATAATGGGCACTTTGTATTTTAAATAAATGCCACATTTCTATTCATTGAACCTTATATATTATGTCTATAATAAAAAAGAAAAATCAGTAAAGAATGTGTTTTGTCAGCAGGGATTGAACCTGCATCCTCCTTTGTATTTTTTTTTCATTAGTGAAATCAAAGCTATGTCTCACATCATTTCAATATAAAACAAGTTTATTAGAATGTCTGTCTACATGTAAGCTCCTTCTGGGTTGATAGATGTGGGTTTTTTGATCACGTAACATCTCCCCTATATACATGCTTTTGTGTTGTAGACACTTTATCTGATAAATCCTGTGTGTGTCAAACAATGTCCTATAAGTGTGCATATTAGTAAAAAAAAATTTTTTAAAAAGATATATAAACATTCAATGGTTAAAGATCAAGTGAATAAATGAAAATAGTTCGAGAGGAACACATTAAAATTAAATGAAGTTATATGCTGTAGAGAAGCTCGGTGGTAATGTCATTGGCATGAGGAGCATTAAACATTCAGCTCGCTTCAGGTGAGTTTCAATTACTTTCCAGTAATTTACTTCTTCATTTAATGGTTAAAGATCAAGTGAATAAGTGAAAATAGTTCTATTTTCCCAAAATGCAAATTGAATTGTCGGAGGAGAGTGCAGTACCAAGTTTTCTGACATGCATCAGTTACTTGACCCGTTTCTCATGCACAAAAAAAACAAAAAAAAACAAACAAACAAAAAACACACACAGCGGGGTGGGTAGAGAAGAACAAAAACCAATTACAAAAACAAAAACAAAAGAAAAACAAACAAACAAAAAAAAACATTCAAAGATGAATAACAGAATCCTATTTTTAGAAAATGAAAACACAAACTAAAGAAAAATCTCAAGGTGATTGTCTACAAATTTTAAATTTGGAAAGAAGAGAACGAGAAGGAAATATAGAAAAATCATGCAATTGGACACATGTTAATGAAGAATTGTGCTGTTTGTCCACTGGCTCAATAAATGGTAAATGGAACCATGGACGGACACTCTTTAAAAAGGCCCATAATTGAGGGAGAGGGAGGTATGTTTATTAAGACAAAAGTTTTATGCTAAATCATAAAAAGTGAAACAAAATTGAATATAAGAACTTTTCTGCACCCCATTTTTTTTAAAAGATATTTAATCAGTGATTTTTAAAAAAAAATAACTAGTAAATAATGTCTGCATTGGGATCATCATCCTTCCTCCATATTCCCTTTTTGTCCACCACTGATGGAAATAGTGGAGATGGCAGTGAATCAGAGAGAGTTTGATGAGGCCATTTGATTGAGGACAATGCATTAATTTGATTATTTTACAAACAATTGATTTTATCTCAATAAAACAATCGATATTTTTAAATTTAATTTTTATTCCTACTCTGAATACTGACTTGCTAAATAAATTCTATAAGCAGTTAGTTTGGGGCCCAAACTAACTGCTATTCTTGGGAAGGCTGCCAATAAGCAATAAAAAAAAAAGTTAATGCTCTACTCTTGAAGGCGATGTAAAGGCAGGGGAATTTCAGGGTGACAAAGGGAAGTTGAAGCTTGCCTTGAATTTGTGGGAGGTATATTTTCTAAGTGTTTATAATGAAACAAATGCAACAACACCGCCCCCACTCCCCACAGGTTATAAGCGGACTAAAAAAAATCAGAAACTTTTAAAAAGCTGTTAATGTCAAAGTTATGGCATAAAGGACAGTGCTGGTCTATGTTTGTTGGGTATCCAGAATTTGTCTCTATAAATTATAAGAGAATAAAAATGGAGATAGAATGAGTCAATAACCATGACATGCTGTGAATACAAATATTGTAGACTGGAGGGAATTCTCATCATAAAAAAAAGCAGTTATTTTTGCAACAAAATGAAAAAAAAAGTTAAAAAGTAAATGAAAAATAAAGAAATTAAAAAGACAAATCATATGAAATCATTTTAACAAAGAAGTAAATGAAAAAATGCAAAAAGGTAAAATGAAATTAAAGAAAAAACAAATCTCAAAATGCTTTGTGTTATTGAAAGGAGAAAGGAAAAAAAAATTAAAACAGAAAAAAGGTGATTGTAAATCAAAAACAACAAAATAAAATCAAACCAGTTATATTTATTTTTCTCAAAAAAAAAAAAAAAAAAAAAAAAAAAAAATTAATAAACTGTAAAAAAGAAAAAGCTGGTGGTTTTAAGAGAGACCCAGAAAGGCTGGGGACATTCTGTAAGTGTTAGTGAGCCTAATGATCAGAAAGACCCAAACAAAAAAAAAATATTTAGTTAATTTCCTATTTTATCATAAAGGAATTTATGGGGATAAAGAGAGAGAGAGAAATGGAGTCATTTGTTTTAAAATTAACAAGTCAGGACAATTTCTATTGGCCAGGCAAAATTGATAACTGAAAAGTGTAACTGAAATAAATATGGCTGCTTTTGTTAAATGGGGAGAGAGAAGTTTTTGGAGTAATGAACTTTTGAGGACAGTAAACGTGCATTTCCTCTATAAATGTGTTATCTGATGACATTTTCTTTAGGAAGGGGAGAGAGGGGAAAATATCCAGAAACATTTCAGATTTATTCTTGAAATTGTTGACAGGAATTGATCCTGTAGAATAGACGGCTTTGTCAAAGAGATCTGACAGATATAGGTTAGAAAAATGTTTGGATTTTAAGCCACAAAGAGGGAAACAAATATTTGGAAGAGAATAAAGGGCATAGAGAGGCTAAGAATCACTAAAAGCAGAGCAGTTACACAAGGAAGGAAGAACAGTAATTTGTCTATTTAAAAAAAAAAAAAAAGAAAAAAAAAATTTCATGCACTCCCCCCCTCATATAATATAAGACTGTTGGCTTTATCTAACAGATAAATAAATTTGATGACCCCACTGACCTTTATTAATAAAAAAAAAATTTAACAATCTTCTTTTAACACAAGATTCCTTTGGCTGAAATTTGAAATGAACCTATTAACCTCAGGTGTTATTGTAGTTTTTTGGGTCGACTAAAAACAACAAAAAATTTATAGAAAAGATGATGTTGACAGTTATGGGAAATCATGACATCTGTTTCTTTGTTCTTTTTTTTTTTAATTTGTTGATTATTTTTAGTCAGATTCAATAAATTAAAAAATTTAATCTGAAATAGTTTTTTTACAACACTAGTGTTGAATATATAGGAATTTAACAAGTCTTCAAGATAACTTTAAAATCTGAATAAAAACATAAAAGTTAATAGAGATGGACCATTTATTAAAAGTCTGTATTCTTTTTCGTTTCTGAACACGTAACTAATTAGTTGTTAACCTGAGAACTAAGAAATGGTGATAAACCCAAAATTAAAGTATTAGCAACAGAACCAACTTTGATATGACTTATAACTTCTTTTTTTTTATGGTCACACATCTCATGAACTGAACCACAGTTGAGGGGGAATATAGGGTCAATATGGTCATCAATAAGAAGGAAAACAAAAAATGCCTAACGAAAGAGAATCCGTTATTCTTGGAAATCTAGAAACAGGTATGGAACATGCTTTTTAAAGTAAATATTTCTAAAGGGATATAAATATACATTATATAAAGGGATATAAATATACATTATATAAAGGGATATAAATATACATTATATAAAGGGATATAAATATACATTATATAAAGGGAGCTAAAAAAGGAATTTGTGTTAAGGAAGAAGTAAAACATGTTAATTAATCAATTTTTTGGAAGAGAAGATAGATTTTTTTGTGCCCAAAATATAAGGGAGAAAGAGGAGTATAAGGAGGGAAAAGGGATCACAAAACAATGACACACGGTGGGGTAAATTAGAACACCATCAAAATACAACAGATTGTTTCGGGGTTAGTTAGCAGCATCCAGATCTCATGATAAGACCATCTACGTCTATTATAATAACAATAATAATTGTAAAGTGCATCCATGTCTTTTTTTTTTTTGTAAGATTTTTTTTTTATCACTTTTTTTTTTTTACCTGGGATTCTATATGACCACATGAGCTCTGTAGGGTCTGAGGAAAGAAAAGACAAGATTATAATTTTTTCTGGCTTTTTTTCTCAAAAACTGCTTAAAAGAAGAAAACTGTTCTATAGCAACGGCCATTGTTAATAAATATACACACCTTGAATGTTGCTAAAGCAAACTTTATGCTATATATATATATATATATATATATATACTTTCACAGCTTCTGCTCCGATGAAATTAGCTCACTGGTGCCTCCTATATATGAATTTACTTGAGCCACAAGATTAGCAACTTGGTCCCACCCTTTTACTGTGAAACCAATAAATATAAATGCAAATTCTACTCCAGCAGCTTCTTTTCTCGCACTTCCTGCCTGTGGAATTCCCTTTCATTTACTTTCTTCCCCGACAGCTACAATCTTCAAGAATTTAAATGTAAAGTCAATAGTCATCTCCTATCTTACTAACCTGTATCCTCTCTCTCATACTCCTTTCTCCGTCCACTCCACTCTCATCAGTATTTTCATCCTTCTCTTACCCACTTCCTGACACCCCCCTATAACCTGTCACTCTTTCTCATAACTTTCCTCCTATGTAACCCCGTGCAAAACAGTGGCAATAAAATGCCTTGTTTGGGGCATATGATTATAACAAAGACCTAAATACATCTTCCCTCAGGAAAATGAATGAGAGGAGGAAAGTATGGTTAACAAATTCACCATATTAAAGTACTTTATATATGATATACAGTTCATCAAAGCAAACTGGTTTCAATAGAATTAGCGAATACATGAATCTGTTAAAAAATATTTTCACACGAGTAAATATAGAGGGAGATAACTAAGACACCCAAAAGTGGCATGGCTCATGGATCGAGAACAATATACCCCAAAAATAAAGGTTCAGTTCCAAATTCCAATCAACTGAAGAAGGCCGGAGCATATAACGGTTGAAACGTCATGAATATAAATATGGCAATAAAGATGAGGACAACATTCTGAACAATGTAAAAAAAAATGTAAAAGTATTTGTTGTACAAAATTATAAAAATTTGTTGACAGCTGCAATAAAAGTTTTCCACAGGTTAAAATTTATGAAAGTTTGGATTCTATATACCTCATTTATACACATATATTATTGAAGTCATAAATTAAGTTATTGATTTTATGCTGTTTAGAGTAAAAACAGTTGAGTGCCATACGTTATACACGTTTTGGGCGATCATGTCTCTTTTGAGACATGACTGACTGGGTAGAAGATTATCCCTCAGTAGGTTGTCATTGTTTTCTGTAGTAGACTGGCTGTCAGCCAGGGCTATAGAACCCAATCTGTTCTATTATTTAGCCTATAACTGGAGAAAAGAGATTAATACCTTTTCCAAGGGTATTTGTGCGTAAGTGAATGCAAGGATTCCAATTCCAGTTGAATTTATTGCATTCACTTGCGTGCAAATACCCTTGGGAAAGGTATTAATCTGTCTCTTCTCTCCAGTTATGGGTTAAATAATAAAACAGATTGGGTTCTATAGCCTTGGCTGGCAACCAGTCTACCACAGAAAGCAATGGCAACCTACTGTGGGATAATCTTCTGCCAAGTCAGTCATGGCTCGAAAGAGACATGATCGCCTGAAGCGTGTTTTACGTATGGCACTTAACTGAGAATAAAAAGAAAATCATAATCTATGGCCATTCATTTTGTTGTAATCAGTTTCTGAAAAACGCCAAATCTAAAATAGAAGTTTCTTAAATTATAAAATTCAAGGACAGTGTCTATTTTCTACCTGACTGTTCTTTAAGAAATAATGAAGAAGATAAAATTATTCATGAAAATGTAAAAACATTCAAAGTGAATTAAAAATTTGCTAAGTGGGGGGGAAAAAAAAAAAGAAGCTTTCTTTGTGGTCGAATCAGCAAAGCTTGATATTGAAATGCTCTTATTAATTTTTTTTTCTAAATTTATTTTTGACATAAAGAATAGGAAAAGTAAGAAAGAAAGATATTTATTGTGAATATTTCTCTTGTTGATGTAAACATTACATGTGAAACTTTAGAGAAAAAAAATAAAGAATTGTGAATTCTAATTAGAACTTCTTATGGTGGAAAACAAGTTGCTTTAAAAATCTTGAAATTATTTAAGCTCATTTTAATACCCAGACAAAAATGTTGATAAAAGAAGCAAAGAAAAAATATTAAAACATTGTTGCTTGCAAGTAATCAATAGTGAATGAAATAAAATATTTAATAGTGAAGAAAGAAGCAGGTTATGAAGCTGGAGATTTGGAGAAATGGCAAAACTGTTAGTGCAGTCGTGAATGCAATAAACAAAAAAAAAAAGAAAAAAAAAGAAGTACCCTCCCCACTATTTTCAGCAGATGCAATTTCACCATCAAACAACTTTTTATATACAGAAAACGTTTAAAAATAAATGTAAAGTGAAATGTTTATACATATTTTTTCATATAATAATAATAATAACAATTCAAGCAAATATTGCATCAATAGAAACAAACAATTTCAAAAGATACAATTATAGAAAGTTATGCAAAAAAAAAAAAAAAGTTATGGATAAAAAAAGTCAATTTTCTGCAAATTATTGTAAAAATAATCGATTTCCATACAAGAGCTTAATTTCATCCATCAAGTAAAAACATATTGTCAAAGAAACTTTTGGAATTATAAGCTAAAATGCCATACATCAGTTTAGAAATATTTAACCGTTTAAATTATAGACACCAAAAAATATTAGAGCCATTTTGCATATTTTTATATACATATTGATAAAATTCAAAAGGTGTATACAAGTTAAGAAAATTTCTATCGCTGATATGTTGAAATATTTATCATATAAATTTAAATAAAAATGGGAAGAAAAATGAATTCTGTTTTTGTTTGGTTTATGGCATACCAACACTGCAATGAAGTATTTAATGCCGACAATATTTTTTTACAATAAATTCATATGAATAGAGTATGTATTCTTTGTAAGAAATCAGTTTGTAGATCAGGTTTCATTGATGTATTTTTGTAAAGAGAGTTTTGTTGAGAGTCAGATATATTGCGGTTTGTATTTTTTTTTCTTTTCAGTATGTTGCTGTTAGTATTTTCCTTTAAAAATGTATTGCTGGAATTTTTACTATAAAAGTCTATTTTTATACTTTCATAGTGCATTGATCCCAGTTTTGAGGTTAACTATTTGTCCATAGCTGGGACCCTAACAAGTGCTACCATTCTGGGTCAGGGTGAACCTGTGAACAGCTAGTTTTTGTCAAAACTTTAAATTAGAAGAATCCACAAGGAGTAAAATAAGATTATTTAAGAATAATTAATATTTAATTAATCAATTATCTACTTAAAAGTTGATTAACACATTTATTTTTAGGGTGTGAAATGAAGGGACTTCCATCTACAAAAATGAGCAATTGTAAAAATATTTTTCAAAGATTTTTTTTTTCTCTCCACCCTACAAGTTGGATATTTGTAAAATTGTGTCTGGACAAGACCAGTCACATGTAGTTTATATCTGAAGAAGAAAAATTTCTATTAAAAAAATAAATAAATAAAATCATCTTTTAAATGTCATATTGTGAAAAGCTTTTAGATGAAAAAGAAAAATAGATGTTAAATAGTCATATGGAGTCATCAATCATATAATGGCAAAGGTGCATTTTGAAAGACAATACTAAATGAAATACAAGTGAGATCTGGTTTTGGCTTTTGTTGTAAAATAGATTTTAGCATTTTTGCACTCTATGAGAATGCTCTAAGATGTTCTACTCACCCGCCACATAAAAAATAAACAAAAAAAAAAAAACTTAAAAAAATCTAGTTTGCTCATTCAGTTAGATTTTGCTAAGTGGGTAGGAATGAGAATTTTTCCTTACCGGCTTTATAAATAAGCTTTTTTTTTTTTTTACACATTAAATTTTGATTAGCATGTTTATTTAATACTTATCAAGGCTTATAAAAGAAGACTTCAGTGGATATAATTTTTGCTGCTATTGATTAACCCCCAAATACTGCCATTCATGTACAAAAAGAAAAAAAGAAAAAGTAAAAAAAAGAAGAGAACAAAAAGGAAAATGCAAAGAGAAAGAAAAAGCGAAAAAGTGGAGAAAAAGAAAAAAGAAAAAAAGCTAAAAGAAAAGAAAAAAAAGCTAAAAGAAAAGAAAAAAAACTAAAAGAAAAGAAAAAAAAACTAAAAGAAAAGAAAAAAAAACTAAAAGAAAAGAAAAAAAAACTAAAAGAAAAGAAAAAAAAACTAAAAGAAAAGAAAAAAAAAACTAAAAGAAAAGAAAAAAAAGTTACGACAACATTGGGCAGGTAATCAAAGTTCAGCACCATCCTTTTTATTATTCCACATTATTTTTTCATTAAATCTAACAATTATTACAGAAAAATATTTGCATCTATAGAAATTCAACTTTGATTTCATTCAAAGGTGACTTTACTACACAAGTAATAAAAATGTTGGCTGCATTTCCAGCAGAATCAGAAATTAAGCTTAACATCTTTGGATTCTTTAAGATTCTCCAAATAACTTTTCAAGTATAAAGAGCAATAAATTAGTCAAAATTATTTCAGATCTCAATGCTATTCTATGTTCAAAATCCCTTTGCCCAGTTGTATCTTAGTTTACTCCAATGAATGAAAATAGTAAAATGCATTATATTCTCATTTATTGCATGGAATTTGTTTATACTTTGAACCATACAATGGGTATAGGTTTTAAAAAAATCTCCAAGACTCTTGCAATATGATAACAAGTATTGGTTGAATTACAAGTATGAATGTGAGCTTGTGTCAGTTGATCAATCATTAAGAAAATGTTGTTCAAGATCCAAGAAGCTTAAAAATAAAATATCGATTTAAGCAATAAGGCATTTAAAAGAGAAATAGTGAATAAAGGCATGCGGTGCTTGCTGTGGACTTACGTAAAATAATAAGGAATAAGAAATATACAAATAGGAATGATAAATATATGGAATAAGAAAATATACAGAAAATGGCGGACAACTATGGATGGATGGACAGATAACAAATACACATGACAAAAAAAAAAAAAAAAAAAAAAACAGGGTGGAAGAAAGAAAAGTTAAAATTAAAAAAAACTTCATATTTTCAGCCAAACTTCTTTTTCTTTTTCTAATCTAAACACACAAATATCCCAATAACCACAAAAGACAAAAGTGACACTGGGTTAAGAGAATCTACTGATAATTTGGCAAACGTGATCCACAGTGATGGTTAGGGTTAGGGTAGACTGGATAACAATACTAAGTCAGACACAGGAAGCATTAAAAGCAAGATTAATAAACAGACAAGTAATTAATGAAAATAAACAGAATCTGTTGTCGGTTGGAAATGATAGTTTTTTTTGCCTGCTAAAATGGAGGCACCATTTACGTCTGGTCAGATCCAGGTGATAATATACAAATCAAAATTTTTTTTAGACATAATGACACAGAACAAGGTCTAATTTCAATTGCGTGATAATTGTCTCTTTTTATAGATCTAGAAAAGGAACATTACGCAATTAGGAGACATGAAAACACTACAAAAGTTAGAAAACAATTTAGAGAACAAAACTGTTCTTTTGTCACTTCTTATGAAAAAGAGATGAGTGAAAGTAAAATTAAATTCTTTGTACTGAAGTAATGTCTCTTAAATAATAATTAAAAAAAAGATATACAATTGAAATACTGGAAATTAAATGTAAAGTTATCTGATTGCTATCTTAAGTCAAAAATTGTCAAGCTTTTCCCAGTGTCAGATTTTGTTTTTAACACTAACTGCTGCATTGTTGTATCATTGTTGCATGGCCATACTGGCCCATTTGCAAGGAAAACAAGAAATTGCTATTTGTAGCAATTAAATGGCTATAAAGATGCTGACAGTGATATCTTATTGACACAAACGTTTTTAGTTTTCATTGGATTAGTTTTCACTTAGCGTGCACTAAACTAAACCACATACCACACCCTTTCTTCTCTCGCACTTCCAGCCTGTGAAACTCGCTCCCATATTCTTGTTTTCCTGACGGCTAAAACCTCCAGGAATTTAAATGCAATGTCAATACTCATCTATTAACCACTTGACTCTAGTTCTTTCCCCACCCCGTATATCCTTTCCTTTCTCTCCACCTTTGAAACTGTCATCACACCTGTATTTCCATCCTTCTATTGCTCCTTTCTAACTGGTTCGTCTTCCTCTTCACTCTCTTCTAATTAATCTTTTTACACTTATGTAGCTCCCTGCACATCAATGGCATTACCGCCTTGCTAAGGGTGATACGATTAGAAAAAAAAAAAAAAAAAAAAATGAATTGCAACTGTATTGGATGCAACTCAATATCTATGTTGATTTGGAAATAGCACTAAGCATTAATATTAGTTGTTAACAAACTTTAGACACTGAGATTTCAGGATAACTCGAAAACATTAATATATATATATATATATATATATATATATATATATATATATATAGTCATCCACATACAAGCCTGTTTCACTGTATCACAGCTCATCAGTGTGGCTAGAAACATCCACTTGCTTCTGGCCGGGATCGAAACTCAACCGTTTTGGTGTCAGTCGGAGTTGCTACCTACTAAGCCATAGGCACATGGAATCAGAGAAGGGAAATTTTAATGTTGTATATAAGCAGTGTATACACATGCCAGTCACTGGAAAAACTCAATTCATTTCTGAATTGAGTGTATATATATATATATATATATATATACAAACACACATTGACAACAGACAATGTAAGTTTCATAAAAACCTCTAAGTACATCTTATGTGTGTTGTGGTACAGTGGATATCGGACACGATTGCCCAAGCGTGTATCACGTATGGCACTTAACTGACTGACATCTTGAAAATAGAATTCTCAGTATCCTCCTGCAGAAATGCTCCCTGTTTTCTCCTCATCAGTGGAAAGATTGTTCAGCATTCAGTGTCATACAAGAGGATAGATATCACATAGCAATTCAACACATTTTTTTTTTTTTTTGTAACAAAACTTTTTTGTTTCTCATCACTTTGATTAGCCTTTAGAACGATTCTTTCACAAGTCCAATACGTATTTCAATTTCGATGTTGTATTTTCCATCCTCGGTTAAAATACTTCCCAAATATTCAAACTTGCATTTTGAACTTTTCTTCTTGCTGATGACTAATTTTATAAACATGTTACAAACCAGCATTTCATGATGCCTTGAAAACATATGGGTTTGTGTGTGTATCAGTCAATGTAATCTTGATAAAGACAATTCCATCAACATTAGTGAAAGAGTTAATTTAACTAACAACCCACAAATCACACACAATAAAAATGTATCCCATTTGTATTGTATCTTTCTGTATGTTAGGTGGGAAAATACCACTAAGTGTTTTTAAACACGAATATTTGAGGATATGACATTTGATGATGCCTTTAAAACATGCATAAATTGAAATCAGGCAATGTAAGTTTCAGAAAGATGTACAAGTACATCCACAGTAGTGGAAGTGTTAAATACTGACTGCCATCAAAGTTAAAACCTTACCCTTCATTCTGTGTCAGTATTAGAGAGGGAGAGAGAGAAAGAGAAAGAGAAAGAAAGAAAGAAAGAAAGAAAGAAAGAAAGAAAGAAAGAAAGAAAGAAAGAAAGAAAGAAAAGAAAGAAAAGAAAGAAAAGAAAGAAAGAAAAGAAAAGGAAAAGAAAAGAAAAGAAAAGAAAAAGAAAAGGGGAAAAAGAAAAAGAAAAGGGGAAAAAGAAAAAGAAAAGGGGAGAAAAAGAAAAGGGGAAAAAGAAAAAGAAAGGGGGAAAGAAAGAAAGGGGGAGAAAGAAAGGGGAAAGGGAAAGAAAGAAAGAAAGGGGAAAGGGAAAGAAAGAAAGAAAGGGGAAAGGGAGAAAGAGAAAGGGGAAAGGGAGAAAGAGAAAAAGGGAGAAAGAGAAAGGTGAAAGAGAGGAAGGGAGAAAAAGAAAAAAGGAAAAAATGGAAAGAAAAGTAAAAAAAAAAAAAACAGAAAAAGAAACTTCAACTTTAACAGATTCTGTTTGTTGCTTTAAAAAGTATTCTTAACTTTTGAAGACGAATAAAAAGAATAGCATTAAGGGTTAAATTTCATGATCAGCACAAGAAGTAGAATTGGATGAAGAATGAAAAGAGGATTAAAGCAATATTCATTTTGTATCTCCAACAAAAAAGAAAAAAAAAGTTTTACATATAAAGGGGAGGGGGAGGCAGTGAGTGTACAACATAAGGTGGTACGATCAAATCTTTCAATACTTAACAAACATTGGATTACCAATTCCTTGATATCTCTACAGATTTTGCAAACCAATTCTTTCCATAAAAATATAAATTTACATTGGTTAATTTTGTTTAGTGGCATATCAACACCTATTGATTATTTAATGCCAAAATCAAAATATTTTTTACGTAATTTAATATTTTAAGAGTAAAAGGTATGTTTTTTTTTTTAGTCATATAGTTTGTAGAATATAAAATCTGTTGCTGTTAATTTTATTACAAAAATGTATTGTTGGTCATTTTGTTTTTCATTAAAAAAAAAATTATTGCTGGTAATTTAACTATATAAATGTATTGTATACTTTGTTGTCATTTTGCTGTAAAAATATATTGCGGATTTGTGAGGTGGTGGTGGTGGGGGGTCACTATTTGCCTATAGCTGGGACCCCAACAGGTGTTACCACCCAAGGTCAAGATGAACCTGGTAACAGCAGCAGTTAATGAATTAAGAAAGGGGACTATTTAGGATTCAGTATGAAAAGTTTCTAACAGATGGCAAAGAATATTTAGTATGCAATTTGTCAAACATTCATTTATGCATGTGAAACCGTGGGCATGTAAACAAAGGTCACTTCAAATCTGTTTCGAAAAAGTTTCCATTTGACAATTCATATGCCTGGCTTTGTATATTGCTGCCAGAAATGGCATAGTGCTGCTTCCCACTTTATATCTAAATCTAAACTTATTTATAAATGGAACTTTGTGTGTGTGTGTGTGTGTGTGTGTGTGTGTGTGTGTTACCTATAGACTCCAAAATGGCTGAACCGATTTTCTTGAAAATTTACACAGTTGTACTATAAGTGTCTGCGAGTGTTCTTAGCTAGGTTTTGTGTCGAGGTACCCCCGATAAATATCGAAAATCGGATTATAGAAGGAGTGGTCTGATTTTAATTAAATTTGATACACTCATAGACAAAGACATAAGAAACGATATTCAGAAGTTTCAAGGTTTCAGTTCTTACAATAGTGCAGAATATTGATAATATATATATATATATATATATATATATATATATAAAAGCAAGATGTTTGTGTGTGTGTGTGTGTGTGTATATATATCTGCTTATCTGCCGGTATGTCAGTATTTTTTCAGCCCTTTTATTTTAGTTTTTGCTTCAGGTTTGGCTCTAAGTAGGTATAATTGCAGTTCTTAGTCTCAGCTATGATACCATTTACTCAGAGGACTTATTTAGCCTTCAAAATTCAGTTTACGATGAAAAAAACTTATTTGATATCGATACCAGGAAATCAAAATTTGACTTACATCCATTCATTTTTCTTTCAGTCTACGGTTTCGCTTTAACTGGAAACAACTATTGCTTTTTAGTCTTTCGTGCCAACGTCCAAAGAATCTGAGCTCCAGGACCATGGATTAGTGTTAAAGCTTTCATTACACCCGAGCAACGCCGGGCTATACTGCTAGGTTAGCACACAAGTGAATGTAAAAAATTCGAACTTGGCTCTTTGATTCCTCAGTCTGAGCTACTTTCCATTATTCCAATGTACTTTGAATTTCTTTATTGTTGTCAAACAACATCGGAATAGCATTTTCCTCAGTTTTTGTTGTTTTTTTTATAATTTTGATTAACGAGTGTTCAAGTGTTTGCCAAACAAATATAAAAAAATTTTTTTTCAATCCAAGAAACATTTGTGAAATGATATCATAGACATTTCATGTTGATAACTGAAAAATATACATAATCTTTTGAGGAGGAAGCAAGAACAACCAGTTTAAATATCAATTAATATTGATATCAATATTAATATATGCACATAGCATATACAGACACTTTTACAGGTGTTTTTGAGTAAATGTGAAAAGGAGGCGTTTCTCAGCACTTGAATTTCATATACATTTTTATGCTTTTGGAATTCCTTAATTATTAATTGTTAATGGGAATTCATAAAACCTCATCAGGATAAAAGCAAGCAAGGTTTGAAAGCTCCAGTTATTAATTATAGAAGTGGAGGCATCATGTATACGGATCAAAATAGACATTATTTTAAATATTGAATCTTGAAAAAATATTAAATCTTTTATTTTCATGAATTTAACTAACTTAAAAAAGCTTTGGAACTTTATCATAGAATTTTTTTTTTTTTTTTTACACTTTTAAGGTTGTCTACAAATGATGCTTTATTTAATGGTTTTTCAACAAAATTTTTTTTAGCACTGAGTTTGTTTTTAAAGTCATATCAACTATGGTTATTTAAAGCCATAACATTTTTAGACTGTAAAATTTTTTTCTTTTGAGATAATAATTTAGTAATACAAGTCTTACTAATTAACCCATATCTGGAGGGGCAGAGAGATGGATTCATGCCTTTCCCAAGGGTATTTGTGTGTAAGTGAATATAACAAACCCAACTGGAATTAGAACTCTGCTCTCTGATAAACAATTCTGAGTTATTATCCATTACATCACCAGTACATCCAAGCTTACAACAGCTGGTATTCTCAAGTGGTCACCCATGTAAGTACTGACCAGGCTCAGTAGTGCTTAACTGGTAATCATATAGGATTCTAGAAGATTGCCATTTCTGTTTTGAGGAAAGTTTAAGGTTAACAAGTCACATTTTTTTTTATGTTAGAAAAAATGAAATGGTGGGTCTAAGAATTTTGTTTTGATGGCCAAAATATACCCTGCAGCGTATCAGAAATGGGTGAAGAGAAAAGTATTGAAAGATCTGACTCAAGAAAACAAAACATTTAAAAAAGAAAAATCTATTGAAACAAAAAATCAACAGATCATAGATGTTGGTCCAGCCTCTGGAAATGCCCTGCTCTGTAGCAGGTGGGTGTGCTGGTCACCAACACCCAAGCAACAACAGTCTGCATACTTTGTGAACTGAATTAAAAAAAAAAAAAAAAAAACTTGGGGGAGGTAAGTGATGTTGGAGTCAAGCAAAGGAAACACATTGCCTGATGATGAGGATAAATAAACAGACCTTCAGCAGCTGGGCCACAACAAGCTGCAAAAATAAAGACTTTCCTTTTTTTTTACCTGAGACATTTGTGTTACATACATAAAAGATGGATCAGAAAGAGACAATTTTATACTGAATGTATTTTAAGTAAAAGTTTTTAATTATGAAATGCAAAATCCTGTAAAAATATAAATATCAAAAGGTTACTTTTCATGCTTTTTTTTTTTTTTTAAATCCAAGGAGAAAGTTGTTGGTCAGAAGTAAACAATTTTTCTAAGATTTGAAAATAATAAACAAAGTTCAATGAAAGAATAATCCCATTTTGTATAGAATGGGATGAGAAGAGTTCAAAGAGTTCAACACACGCATTCCAGTTTTCAAAAAATGTAAATCTTTGATAAAAACAAAAAAACAAAAACAAAAGAAAAACATACAAATTTGAATTTCATGCAAATAATACCAGTATGTTGGTGCAATAAATCAGATAGAAATTCTAATCTAACAAAGAAAACTTATTTCAAATTGACACAAAATATTGCAATAATTTCAAATAGAATATTGTTAATAAAGATTGTAGAACAACTTTTTTTTTGATAATTTCTTTGGAAATAATATTTTTTTTTTTAAGAATAAGGCTATTTTTAAAAGTTACTTCCTGTTCTATTAGTATTCTAGCTCCTTAAGGTTTCCTTAAATTCTTTCACACCCAGTAAGCCCTTACAGCTTAGTAACTTTATCACCTTGCTTGGGGTAAAATGATTAAAAAAAAAAATTTTAATTTTAATTTTCTAAAGACTTACAAAAAAAGAAACACACACACACACACACACATTTATTATAATTTATACTTTAGAACATGTACAAACTACAGTTCTAAAGTATAATTTATAATAAATATTCATTGCTCTATTTTTATATTGAGAACTGTTTTAAATTAATGTTTTGAATGTTGCAATTATGTTCTTCGTTCTTTATTCATTTGGAAAAATATATATATATATATATATACTGTTTTCTTTTAAGAAAAACTTTAAACACCGGTCATATTTCCGTAATAAATTTATTTCAGTCAATAATTGTTGTTGCCAACAATCACCGACTTCATCAGACGGAAGGCCCTATTCGACTTGTTTCATGTCGTATTACTACGGAATGAAAGTTCAGTCAAGGCCAGGCGGAGGGGGAGGCAACATAGGATAGCCCACTATAATAAGTATTTCCGTTTCCATTTGTCGGGATATAGTGGGAGGAGAAGTTTAATACAAACAAAACAACACGTGACTAATGTCACCAGCAAATTTATACATCAATTCATAATTCAAATTTCTAAGCATATATATATAAATAATGTATGACTATAAATCCAAGATGAGGTAGTATTTACACTACATTATTTGGACTATTGTTCAAATCTTTCTTGTCATTTTTATGATGCTTCGGCCGTCGTATGCTCTGGCCTTCTTCTAGGAATTTCGAACCAAACCCTTTATTACAATCACTAGCCCAGTGGATATAGACATTGGTTAATTCCAGTAACTTGATCCAGAGAGTTGTGAGTTCAATACCAGACAACAGCAGTGGTGAACAAATAACTTAAAGAGTTTAAAGGGAGATAACTCATAACTACCATAAGTGACTTTGCATAAGGAATGAGAATAATATACCCCAGTGATCGTAATAAAGTGTTCGCTTCAAAATTCCGAGCACCTGAAGAAGGCCATAATGCACAATATCTGAAACATTGTAAAAAAATAACAAAAATGAGGATGATATTTCAAATAATGTAAATAGTATATATATATATATATATATATATATATATATATATAAAAATCAATACAAAACATCGCGCTGACAGTATGAATAATATTATAAGGATCAAAGTTTCAAAGTCTAATGACTTTCAATTGAACAATCTTAAAAATCATTTCATCAATTATTGCAGTACCACATAATTAATATATGAGTTGAAATATTTTGGTGTCACTGTTTGCTGGAATTTCACATTTGACTTCAGTTCAAAGTTTATCTGTTTTGTAAGTTGGCCAGCCATTCTTCTTTTTCTTGTATTTAATGTTAATTTTCTTTTCGCCATTGTTAAATAAGAAACTGTATTTTGCCTTTAACAACTATGGTAAATTTGCCTTTCAGCAGTGTTCTTGTCTTTTTTTCCTTCAGCGGCCATTTTCTGGACAACCAAAGGGTTATTTATTTCGTCTTTTTAAACTTGCTAGAGAAGGTTCTGTAAATTAGTGTAGCTTCAAAGGCTTTTTTCAACTTTAACTAAGTTGAAACATGAAGGAAAAAAAAAAATTTCTTTTTTACATTTTCATTGTTTTTTTAAGTTTCAACTTCTCACTCTTTTTTTTTTTCAATTGGAGTAGATAGACTAGACTATCGCCCGGTTCACACTCCACCCACGTCTATTGAACAGGTGAAGAGGCTCATCCCTTGTTTCCTGTTTAGGATGTGGTTTCCAGCTGTAGTATAAATATATATATATATATATATATATAAAAAACGTGGAGAAGTTTCTCACTTATTTAAGTCATACAGACTTCGAAATTTTGGTAAGGCATTATTGTAATGTTTTCACTCTTCAGGGCTTTTGCTTTTTCTGCAGAAAACACTGTTCAGCTAAGTGACAAACTATTAATTCTATTAATGCCCTATACCTATCTTGATATCACCAACCTAGGATTATATATATATATATATATATATATATATATATATATATATTTATACTACAGTTTATACTACATTGAGCAGTTTTATTAACACTTAAATAATTATTTTTTTGTGTGTGTATATTCCCATATGTATATTTTTTTAATTCACTCACACACACATTAGATATACGGATGTAAATAAGTATACAAAATTATATTTAAAATTTAAAAAAAAATCTTGATATTTCATTTATTTTTTTAACTCCTTTGATTTTACCTTAATTTTTAAGTTTCAGTATAAATCAAATTAAAATGATACATTTAATAAATGAAAATGTTGACATCCCAAATTTATAACAACCTTAAAAAATGCTGATATCAAAAAACAAAATTAAAATCTAAAAATGGTCAGTTCATAATATGCACCTGATGATTGTGTAGTGCATGAAACTCAGACACGCTTTAGACGACATGTATTATAAATATATATATATAAAAGTAAAGTAAAATAAAGTTATAAATTGAAGTTGACATTTTATAATTTAAAATACTTTCAATGAATTTAATTTTCTTAAACAAAAGAAAAATAAAATTCTATACAAAATTAATGTAAATGATGTAAGAGACAGGAAAAAGTGTTATCTTGTTTTGTTGTTCATTTAATAATTACTTTGTTACTGTAATCAAAGATGTTGTTAAAGAAAAAAGAAAATAGAAACTTGCAACAAAGGAAAAAAGCTGATAAAAACAAGCAAAACGTTCTTGGTTTTCTATTTTGTTCCTTAGCAAAGACAATTTCTTGAAATTTTTTACAAATAGACGCTCACCTTTGATCGCTTCGGCACATTGAACAATTTCGGCAACAGCAGTTGCAACCTTTCGTGATACGGTTACTAGATTCTGTTTTATTTCAGGTGACGGTTTTTGAAGAGCCTAAAGAAAGAGAAATTGAAGAATCGGGGGAAAAAGAACTGTGACAAAATCTAAAAGAGAACCATGAAAAACAAGGAATTAAAGTGGATATATGAACATTGCCTAGAATATTTAGGATTGAAAGAGAATTATAAAAAAAATATCTTAATGCTCCTTCCAAAAATAAATATAATAAATGATTGACATTATTTACATTGTCCAATTCACTGTTCTCAACTTAATTACCATGTTTACATTTCGGCTGTTGTACACTCTGGCCTTCTTCATGAAATGAGAATGATATACCCCAGTGATTGAAATAAAGGGTCCAGATCAAAATTCCTAGCACCTAAATAAGCTGAAACATTGTAAACATGGCAATAAAGATGAGGACAAGTGCCCAAACAATGTAAATACCACTATAGTGGGTTATCTGTTCTAGTGAAGCGTAGTTGTGTGTTGAAATCAGATTAACTGAATTTGGCCTCGTTAGTAGATAGCCCATTATAAGTTATAAAAGGGGTTATAAAACAAGAAAATCAAATTGAGTATAGAAACAACATTTATATATACACAGATATCAATTAAATTTTTTTTTACAAATAATCTCTTTAGGATGGGTTCAAAGGACGTTAAAATGTTTATAGCAGTAGATGCTGAAAAGAGAGTTTGTGTGTATGTATGTGGGAGCGTTTGTCCATTAGGAATGTCTTTGATGTCTCCGCTCAATCGGATAAGTAGCTCAGGGAACTGCGAAGAACAAGGTGAGAGGGAAAGGCGAGGCGAGCATGGTGTGATTGCTTGACAAGGGACGTGCTACTTATGCTCATATTTTCTCAACTGGTGATGTGTCCTGTGTTGGCTTTTTATTTCGTCTTTGTGGGTCCCAACAAGTTATTTGGGAATTCACACCCGTATTTAATTCTGGGCTTCCCATTGGACGATAAATAAAATTTGCGTAGGCTCATGAAAAGGAATTTGATATTTATTAATTTTTGGTTTTCTGCTGGAACATATGCGTGGAGCCGAATGCGCAAAGACCAGTTTTGGTCATTTGCTTTCTGGTTCTCAGAGGGCAAACATCCGGTCCCTCGCTTTGATCAGTATCACCACACCACCTTATTTCAGTAGTACAGACAAATAAGAGATCGAATTAAATAATGTTTTTCTGATAAATCCATCACTTGACTTGTATACAGAGTCAAATTTATTTCTAGACAGGTTTTTATAATCTCTAACCAATTAAGATTATTTTTTCATATATTTTGTGTTGAAATTTACTGTTAACTCTCTGAAACCATGAAAAAATAATTGCAAGTTGCACCTTCTTCAAAATAAGGGGTGCTGAAAATGGATATTGTTAAAGAGAACATTCAAATCCTTATAATTCTGTTAATTTTCCGGCTTTCTCTTTTCCAATCTTTTCACTCTTACATAGCCCCGTGCACATCAGTGGTGTTACCGCCTTGCTTGGGGTGATATGATTAAAAAAAAAACAAGCAGAAGAATGAATTCTGACCAAGAAACAAGATGATTAGCTTTCATTATGTTTATCTTCTCCGAACAGTGAGCCATAGCTAATTTTGGAAAAATCCTAACAGCTATACAAAGACTAAGTTTATATCATGAGAAAAAACAGGGGGGGAAAAAAAATAAAAAATAAAAAAAGCCCTAAACAATTTGCATGATAAATGTGCATTTAAAGTAAAGGCTGATCCCATCAAGGTCAGTTTGTGGTGCTACACAATATTTCTCGCCAGAGTCTATCTTACATATCTATAAGTCTACCATGATTAGCATATTGCTGTCACATATAGTCTGGTGCTCCTGTTATATATTTAGAGATTTTTGATAAAACCCAAAGAATCAGCAATATTATTAGTCCTAACCTGGCATCTCAGCTTCAGTCACTTTCCCTGTGCTTTTTCTAAAAATATTTTCATGGTAATTGTTCAGACGAATTCTTTGCTATGGTACCCAGACATTATGAATTTAAGTGCAGTACTAGAATAACAACAAGGTCTCCTCAATTTACCACTGAACTGGCTAGATGTAACCGTAAGTTCTATGCTAACATTTTTTTTTCCTGTACTTCATGCTTGTGAAACTCTCTTTTGGCTTCATACTTTCCAGCCAACTTTGACCTTCAAAAATCTAAATGTCAATTGTTATCTTCTGTCAATGTTCAAAAAGGTTCAGATCTTTTCATATATATATTTTAGTTTCATTCTGTAGTCTACTAAAACAATAATTGGGTACCTCCATGTGGTATAATGGTTAGCAAGCTTGTCTCGCTAGTACCTATTACAACTGAGTAGTGAGTTTGATCCTCACTGGGTACCCCATGTGTTTAACCCTGTGCAAAATCTAAGTGATGTTTAGAAAATCTGTAGCTATAAGGAGATGGTTAATGTTTATTAATTTGGCCTTGTGTCATACATAACCAAACTCCCTACAGCTTACAAGTTTTATCCAGAATTATCAGAAGGTTATTTTCATTATCATCAGCAGAAGGTTGGTTGTAAATTGGAGCGTGTGAATTTGTGTGGAAGAGTAAAAAATAAATTTTGCATTTTAAAATAGAAATATATTAATAAAAAGGATAACATGAATTGTGGTAGAAATTAATGTTCAATTAAAAAGTTAAGGGTATCAAGAAATGTTCGGAGTAGTAATTTGTTGGTAAGAGTTTATATTTAGAATGTAAGTATGGAGGAGTGTTTGTTTGGTAGGAATGTCTTTGAATGGAGAAGAAATAAAAGGAATCAGCACACGAGAAAGAAGGAGAAAGAGGACGAATGTGGGTCACTTGAAGCTTCTCCCGTTACATTTTAGATTGTCTGACTGACACTGATCAGGTCATTTATAGTAATTTAGATTTTTAGTACTGGATCTATAAGTCTTCTCAAATCTTGCAAATCACTTCTATTGGTCAGAAAACCAATCCGGGTTTCAGTGGACTTTTTCTATAAGCACATGGTCAATTCTTTTTCTATTTGGGAAAAACCAGGATTTCATACATCATTGTGAATTTTTGTAAAAGTCAAGAAGAGAGTTATTTTTAACTCTTAATATCCTGTCCTTACAAATAAACTACTAAAACAATAATGTCTACCAAGAACTTTTAGTTCACTAAATCTGATTTCCTGGCTTCCCTTCTATACACTTGCTTCCCCGACTGCTACAATCTCCAGGAGTTTAAATGTAAGGTCAATAGACACCTCCTAACACACTAACTTGCATCCATTCTCTCGATCCTTACATGTCTATCACCCTCCTTCTGACTTTTCCTATATCTAACCACTCTTTCCAATCAGACACCTCCTATCACACTAACTTCCAATTATTCTCAGAACACTCTCATCTACCCAACCCTCATTCTTGGTATCCTTACCTGCCTATCACCCACCCTCTGACATTTCCTATATTTAACCATTCTCTGTATCCTTACCTGCCTATCACCCACCCTCTGACATTTCCTATATTTAACCATTCTCGGTATCCTTACCCGCCTATCACCCACCCTCTGACATTTCCTATATTTAACCATCCTTTCTCCACTCTATGTAGCCCCCTGCACAATAGTGGTAGTGAAATGCCTTGCTCGGGGTGAAATGCTTATAATAAAAAAAAAAACGTTCCCCTACGTAACCCCCTGCGCAATAGTGGCAATGGAATGCCTTGCTTGGGGTGAAATGATAAAAAAAAAAATACAGTCTTGCTTGTAAATAACCAAGCAAAAGCAAAAACAAAAAAATAATAAAACTTGAAATGACTTACATAATTGACGTGTACAAGAACATCTTTATAGGCAACAGCACACTGATGACCAGCAAGGAGAGTTTTTTGGCGGATTTCGGCAGTTTCTCCAGTAGCAGCTGCAGCCTGGAAAATTAACAACATGCATTGTTATTAATAAAAGTGATGATTCTTACACACACAAATCTTTTAGGAAATATCTGTAATGTAATCAACTCTGACCTCGCTTTCAACTTCAGTCGTTAACTTACCAACATGACATGGCTTCCTTCCATCTTTTCTACAAAAGAATTTTCATGGTAATTGTTCTGATAAGCTGTTCTCCTTAGTGCCTCAACTGTTTGAATTTTGAAATTTGTTTAATTTTATTATAAGTTTATAATAAAAACATAGTTTACTGCAACACAATCATTATATATAGAAGCTTTTGATTTCTGACAGAAAAAATATTTCATTGCCTGAAGATGGTACCGAAACACAATGGCTCTTGTATTGCAGTAAACTATGTTTTTATTATAAACTTATAATAAAAATATTACCATATATAAAGCTCTCTTAATAAAGTAAATCGCTACAACCAGTGAACTGTCAACCCATTAGTTTCTATTACTTCTAAGATTATGTACACGACCGGCCATAATTATTAGGCCACCCCAGTGTTTTAAAAAAATGATGTATTTCATACTATTTTTTAGTATTTATTGCCAAGTGGATAATTCTAAATGAAAATAGAATGGTTCTTTTGTTATTATTACTTTGTAAAATTGTACAAGGCAGATAGCGACAATTTACCCATCGCACCTTGTAGATTTGCCATATATTTCGTTACACACATGACAGATCGAAAGCAAGAGGGACAGAGTGAGACAACGCTTGATCTACACTACCGGCCATAATTATTAGGCCACCCCAGTGTTTTAAAAAAATGATGTATTTCATACTATTTTTTAGTATTTATTGCCAAGTGAATAATTGTAAATGAAAATAGAATGGTTCTTTTGTTAATATTGCACAATAACACGTGCATCAAATGAGTTTATAAATATTTAATAATTACCTATATTGCAGTTTCATCAATGAAAGAATGAAAAAAATTTAGGGTGATTCGGACGAGTTCATCTTTGCTTTCTTGGCTTGTAAAAATTTGCAAAATAATAAGAAAAGAACCATTATATTTTCATTTGGCAATAAATACTAAAAATAGTATGAAAGTAGTTTGTGTGTGTATATATATATATATATATATATATATATACACACACATAGAGAGAGAGACTAATATATGCTCTCATTACGATTGAGCTCTCTAGAGGAGAAAATTTTTAAAACAGTTTCCACTTTTGTGATATATGCATTACACTTCAGGAATGAATTGAGTTCTTTTGATGACTGGCATGGGTATACACTGCTTATATACAACATGTTAAAATTTCCCTTCTCTGATTCCATGTACCTATTGCTTAGTGGGTAGCGACTCCAACTGACACCAAATTGGTCAAGTTTCGATCTGTGATACTGCGAAACAGGCTTGTATGTGGATGACTAATATATATATGAGAGAGAGCATGCATACGTGCAAACAATTTTGTCTCTTACCTTGCAGACACCGAGAAGATCAAAGATAGCTTTACGTCCTATGTTGGCTGCAACAATAACATCGTCTTGATTCCCAGAATTACCAGCTGCAACAGCTTTGGTCGTTGCTGTGGTAATTGGCTTGGTGTATTGAATTAGATCTTCAGCGGTGGCCTTTTTGTCAGGAATGCTGGATGAATCATACACCTGGAATGACCAAGAAAGGTTAAAGAGTTTATGATACCAAGTAAAGACTCAAAAACAATGAAGTCAAATTAAAACTATGCCAAACATTATTTTGCATCATCAATCTTTATTGAATCCATTCTTAAAGAATCCAATGTATGTTTATCATTTATGTAAAAATGTTCTTAAATCAACGTGCAGAAAAAAAAAGCAACTAATTTGTCTACTAGACTTAGAAAGTGATAAAAACAAAATAAATAAAAAGGAGGGGAAAAAAAAGGAAAAAGAAAGAAAAAGAAAAAAGGAAGAAAAATTGAAATTAAATTGGCTAGATTATATATACAAATGTGTATATGTGTGGATATGTGGATGTGTGTTGTGGTGCAGTGAGTATCGACTTGGAATGAGAAATCGAAGAGCTGAGTTCGAATCCTAGCTGAATCGTCCGTGCATAAAATACTGCTGTCACATATGGTCAGGTGCCCCTGCTGTTCATCTCAGTGTTCTCAACAAGTTCTAAAGGAGTATCTGTAATGTGATTGGTCCCGACTTGGCCTCTGAACTCCAACCACTTTCTCACCAGCAGGGTGTGGCTTCCCTCTGTCTATTCTACAAATATTTTCATGGCTTCTGCTTCGACGAACTTAAGTCACTGGTTCCCCTGCCACAAGAATTTGCTCGTACAACCAGACTGGCAACAAGGTCCCACCCATTTAGAATTAGATCAATCAAATGCAGCCGACAATTCTACCCCAGCAGCTTCTTTTCTCACACTTCCCGCCTGTGGAACTCCCTTCCGTATACTTGCTTCCCTGACGGCTACAACCTCCAGGAATTTAAATGCAATGACAATTCCCATCAATTATCCACTTGATTCCAGTTCTTTCTACATCACCCTGTATATCTTGTTCTTTTCCTTTCTCTCTACCTTTGCAACTGTCTTCACACCCGTGTTCTCATCCTCTTGCTCTTTCACTGACACCCCCTCTAACTGGTTCATCTTTCTCTTTACTCCCCTCCAATCTAAACTTTTACTCTTATGTAGCCCCCTGCACATCAGTGGCGGTACCACCTTGCTTCAGGTGAAACGATTAAAAAAAAAAAAAAATTGTTGCATTCACAAACATGCAAATACCCTTCGTAAAGGTATTAATCCGTTTATCTCTCCAGCTACGAGTTAAATAGCAGGACATATTTGAATTGTGAGTTCAATACCCGGTGACTGTAGTGGCAAACAAAACTTAGAGAGACATCTAGAAATAGAATGACTCCTGAAATGAGAACAATCTATCCAGTGATTGAAAAAGAGTTCAGTTCAAAATTCCAGACTTCTGAAGAAGGTCAGAGCATACAATGACTGAAATGTTGTCAATATAACAATAAAGATGAGAACAACACTCTGAACAATGTAATATCTCATCTCGGAAATATAGACAAATACCAAAACTTCAAGTTTTTAACAAAGGGTTCACTTTATAATGTTAATATAATACTATAGTTGACCTTTACTTTCTGTCCAGCAATATTTGCTATAATAGATATTTCTTTTGGTTCAACTGTATCAATTCAATATTGAACTGAAAATTTTCTTGTCAGAAAGCAACCCCCCACCCCCAATTTTTTTATTTATTTAAAAAAAAATTTTTTTTTTTATCACTGGCAAATCATATTATCATTAGCATTTTAAATAATGGCCATATTAAGCTTTTGATAATGTTTATTGATTTTATCAACTGGCACAAGGACATCAAAATGAGGTCACAGCAGAAGAAAGTAAAGAAACTACTTAAAACTGAGAAAAAAACATGATCCATTTTTAAACACATGGCCCACCGTAGATTGCAGTTGTTGACAAACAGAATCACTGTTTTTTATAAACAGCTGCTGGCAGCCGACAGACTCACTTCATGAAAGTTCTTAAATACTCATTGAACTTGTGTATATTCATCAGGTGATAACATTAGAAGAATCCTATTTGCATATCCACTCTTTCTGCATTGTAAATGGCCACCAGCAAATAATGGTGTTAATTTTGCATTGGGTAATCAAGTCAGAAATTCATCACACTTAAATTGACTCCGGGGGGGGGGGGGGGAAAGAGAAAAACACCTTGTAAAAAAAATTTAGATTTCCACATAATGTGGGTACCTGAAATGTAGGCAGCTCCCCCCCCACCTTACTATTTAAATATGACTCAAAAGTTTATGATGGTGAGGATTCTGATAGAAGATATGATTCAATGAAGGTATTGTTCAAAACCATGATCTTTTATTAGGTCAAAGTTCCATTTATGCTTTCTACAATTATCATCACTGTTTAATGTTTGTTTCCATACTAGCATGGGTTGTGTTGTAACCCCATTGGTTAATGTTGTGACCTAAAAAGGTTATTGATGTGTTGCGATATGACGCGGTTGTATTGTCTTGGTATATTACTTCAGTTACTCACGGACTTGTAGTAACAGTTATTACTATAAAGTGACATTCCGAATAGTATTGTATTAAGAGGTTCCTCCTGATAAGATGTAATATCCTCTCTTGGGGGTTCCTCCTGAGTAATCTACTCAAGGACTGAATAGTAATATCCCACTGTGAACACTGAACTCTTCTACTCAGCTGTAACTAGTATGATTGCTTCTCATAATCCAGTTGATCCACTTGGTCAATCCACTCGCTTGATTCATCCAGACTTCTGTCTGGTGCTTAATATAGGTTATTATTATGGTCACATGACCCTCAGTGGAATAATTAATTCTTATGGTTTTATTTGTTGTCTGGCAATCAGAGTTCGACCACATGTGTTGGTGTCGACATTTTTTCTACAAAGACAGGTAAGACAGAGTTTTTTTTCTTGATAGTTCTTTTTCAGGCCGTCCACTTTTGTGTAAGGCAAAATCTCAACTTCCTTAAATCATCATTTATAAGCTGGGTCCATGTTTTACATGGCCTACCTATCCCTCTTTGGCCATCAACCTCAATAATCCTACAATTGCTGACTGGGTTTTCTATGTCTATTCTCTCAATGTGCCCAAACCATCTTGTTTGACACACAGCATCTGTTATATTAGAAATACCCAGCCTATTTCTTAATTCCTCTGATGATTTTCTATTCCTAAGACTGACATTGCACACCCATTGTACCATTTGCATATCAATTCAAGCCATTCTGCTCATAACAACTTCCTTAAGCAGCCAGGTTTCACTACCATATAGCATAACACTTCTAACGCAAGTCCGTATATAGCTTTCCTTTCAGCTTATGTAAAAATACTCGAGATGTTAGAAGAGGCAAAAGTTTACTAAATTTTTTTCCAGCCTGATCATATATGGGATATTGAACTTGCTTCTCTGCCTCCCCCAGCACTTCACATGTCCCCAAGATAACAAAATTAATTAGTTGCATTAAATCTAGGTTTCTTACAGCCCAAAAATAGTCGATTGTATTTTTGGCTAGCAGACATAGAGAATAGGCAGTTCTTGGTTCCGGAAAGAAAATAATGGTCTAACTTAAAATTTGGGTGAGAGAAAGAATAAAGGGAAGATGAGAGAGAAGAAAAAGAACTATATGAAAAAGAGGACCAAAAAAAAAAAAAATTGTGGTTTTATGACACACACTTTTATGATGGCACTAAGTACATTATTTAGGATTATATTAAAAAATTTTAAAAATTTAACTGTTAACTGAGAACTAATGTTATAAAGGGAGACTATGCAAGGTGGAGACCTCCTTCTTCTTCATGTGCCGTGTCCCTTCAGGACGTAAGCGATCATGGACTTCCACTTGGCTCTGTCTCTTGTCGCTCTCAGTAATTTTTCTCGTAGTAACTCTTCCAAACCCTGCTCCGTCAACCATTGGCTCAGACCTAACAAGTACATCTTATGCTGCTTTCCCCTGTCTTCTTCCATTTATCCAACCTGTGAGTATCAGTTTCTCCAGGCCCTTCTTCCTCGTCACGTGTCCCCGGAACCTCATTTGTCTCTTCCTGATATTCATTATCAGTTTTCTTCTCCTTTGCATCCTTTATAACACATCATCGTTGCACATGTGCTCTGTCCATGGTATCCCCAGCATCCTTCTGTAAAACCACATTTCTGCTGCCTCAAGCTTCTCCATCTTTGATGAGATCGTCCAGCATTCCCTTCCATACAGAAGGACAGATATCACATAGCAATCCAGCACTCTTTTCTTTGTTTCTAATGAGATTTTCCTGTCTTTCAGTACTCGGGCTAGCAAACCCCTTAAAAAAGGAAAAGTAATGATGAAGAGAGAGAATTTTCAAAAGTGTAGCAGAAATATAGGCAAAGAGTCATCACCTTAATTTCCTGTCCGACAGCTTCAATTGTTGACTCCAGAGCCCTTGTTCCTCGCTGTGTTTTATCTTCAACGGCTTTCACTGTTTTTAACAGAGATGTGACATTTGTAACCATTGTCTGCAAAAGAAGAAAAAAAGAATCACCAGTAAGAATTGTGAAATGACAAGGATATTTTTCACAGGTGCAATAAATGCAAACGATGAAAAAAAAAATTTAAAAGAAAGAAAAAGAAACCTGGGAATCTTAAGCAACAAAGAAATGCGACAAGAGAGAGAGGGTAATATAAAAAATAAGAATTAAGGAGTCCAAAATTTGATTTCACTACACACGTCCTTAAATTACTAAAGGTACTCAAATAAGACATCTAAATGAAAAACTTAGTATATTAAGGGAGAAAGGTGATTTTTTTTTTTAAATTTGGTGGAGTGTGATGTTTTGACATCAGAGAAGCTAGGCAAATTTATATATATTTTAGAAAAAATCTTAGATATTCTACAATTTCATGGGAAATACGTATTTCGCATGCAAACCTTACTGCAATTGTAGAATATCTGTTTTGACATCAGAGATGCTAAGCAAATTTATATATATTTTAGAAAAAGATCTTAGATATTCTACAATTTCATGGGAAATATGTATTTCGCACGCAAACCTTACTGCAATTGTAGAATATCTAAAATTTTTTCTAAATTATATTACTCTGTTAAATCAAATAAATTTAACATTAAGTTCTTTTGAGTTTATCTATCGGAATTTATTTGGCTTATATACCAAGTATTCTACATATGACCCTGCCTTTAAACTCTTTAGTGTAATAAAGATTTTGATCTATAATAATAAAAAATGCAATGAAATGGAGGGTGGGATACAAAGATAATGAAAAAAAAAATGAAGTAGAGGCCCCCTCCCACCAAAAAAAAACAAAATGGTTTCAAGAACAGTTTCTGACAATGAAAATTAATAAAAATTGAGAATGAAATGAAAATGAGGGAAATTAGTTTTTTTTTTTTTAGTTAGTAGAAACAGTCATGGTTTAGTTTTAACCAGATGCTAAATGCCTAATATCTACATTTTTATTTTTATTAAATTCTAAAGCATCCAGAAAACAGCAAACTGATACGAAACAAGTTTAAACTAAACAGAAACGCAAACAAGATTAGTTGAAATAAATTTGAACAAAAACATTTATTCACAACACAAAAACAGGGGGGTGGGAAAAAAAAAGAAAAAGAAAAAAGAGACCCTCAGTTTAAAAAATTAAATTTTGAGAGGTGGATGAAAATTGATCAATCCCACATTAAAAAAAAAAAGAAATTGTGTGAGCTATAAATTGGGAAGATACCATCCTTACTAATATAATTTTAAGAGAAGACAAGGCAATCTTTTTGGCAATCATATCCACAGAAATTAAATTTTTAAAAATTCTTAAATTTTATTGTAAAGTGATTTATTTGATACTTGTATCAGGAAAAAAAAAACAAAAAAAACAACGGGTTGGGATTTAGTTTACAAGCAAAAAATATTTAGATTTTTTTTTCTATTTCTTTTAAAATAATAAAAAAGTAGGAATTATTTGATCTCAAAGCTCAAGAGCATTTCCATTTATTTTTTTCAACACTGGACTGATTCTAAAAATTATATTTACTGAATCAATCACAATTAATAAAATAAGAAAAGACAATATAATTAAACAGAAATGGCAATCATAAGAACAGCAGTAACATTTCACTTGATTTACGAAGAAAAGAAGAAGAAAAAGAAGAATATAGACTTTAAAAGAAATCAAATCTACTTAAAGTGACTTAAAAATAAATCAACAAAAGACAGAATTACTTATATAAAAGATTATGTGGAAATATTTGAACATAAAAAACTTATAAATTTGTTGAAAGGAGTAAAAAAAACTTCAAAGACTAAATTCTTTATCCATTTGGCATTATTAATGGTAAAGCCTTTTGAAGTAAATATCATTTTACAAATAGGTTTTATTTTTTTTGTTTTTTTTTAAATCAGTGAATAAAACTGACTTGAGGAGACCTTGAATTGTCATCTGGTTAAATAAAGAGCTACATTTTAGCTAAGCTCAAGGAAATCATGCATGCAAATGTTTCAAAATTGTTTTTGATTGGATATTTAATAATTTCAAGAAAAAACAAAATTTGTTTACATAAACAGATATGAAGATTGCTCATATCTAAAGCAGACAAATACATTTTTTTAAAATTTAAAGCTAAAATATTAAATTAGAGAAAGAGAATATTTTTACAGCTTCCTACTGTTAAAAAAAAAAAAAAAAAAAAAAAAAACGCTTTGATTTTTACTCTGCAACTAAAAAAAAATTCACGGAGAACAAGGGTATCAACATAGATGATGAACTTCTGCCACCAAGACTTTACAGATGACATCATCCAAATACCCAATACACCACAAGAATTAAAAGAATTATTCAATGCTATCCACACTGTAAGTCAACCAATAGGCCTTAACATGCACCTTGGGAAAAACAAGGTCATGTTTCGAAACCATCACCAGTTATTGTAGACTATCGAGGAAGTAGACAGTTATAAGTACCTTGGAAAGAATATTCCAAGAGATGGTTCCCCATTTCCAGAGATCAAAAGAAGGTTTGTGCAGCTTTTGGAAGAGCTTATAGCATCATGAAAAGTTCCAAGTTTAATAATTGAAACCAAGAGAAAGCTGTTCAATGAATATGTTTTGCTGGTGATGACAAACATCGGTGATCAACACCACCATTGCAGAGACTCTTGCAGTGACTCAACGTAAAATGGAGTGAATCATGCTCAGTATCACCTCACATAACAGGAAGAACAACACAGCAGACTGGAGGGAAGGGCATAATTGATACCATCAAGAAGAGCAAACATAGATGGGCTGGCCATGTATTTCGTCTCAGAGACAAAGGTGTACTATTAGAGTGACAGAGTAGATACCAAAGCAGGGGAAAAGATGGTTAGATGATTTGATACCTCAGCTCCATTTAGCCAGAGACAGGAAGTTGTAGAGGTCAATCAACAGGAGTGAAGAAGGCTGTGGATTTTTAAATGCATTATATATATATATATATATATATATATATATTGCCATCCACAGACAGATCTGTTTCGCCGTATCACAGCTCATCAGTACGGTTAGACTGATTGCTTTCTTACCCGGGATTGAAGCCTGACCGAAATGGTGTCAGTCGGCAACTCTACCCCTGGGCTATGGCCGTTCGGTGGAAGTAGCAGGCAGTGTGTGTGTGTGTGTGTGTGTGTGTGTGTTTATTATATATATATATATATATATATATATACACACACACACACACACACTGTTAAATATAAGAGACAATGAATGTCTATTATGTTTAATCATGAGCAGTTCTAAACGTTGTATTTTGGCTTTAATTTCAGTTGAAAATAAAGACAAAAATTCTCCAACATTTGGATAATTTTTTATTAATTTGCTTCTAAGCTTAAATTAACATACATTCATTGTCTCTTATATTTAACAGTATATGTTTAGAATATTATTTGCTGCCTTGATACATTATATATATATATATATTTCTACAAAAGTGTATTTTTATACTTTCATAGTATTTTGACCCCAGTTTGGTGGGGGGTTAAGGATTTGCCCATAGCTGGGGATTCTAACAGGTGCTACTACACTGGGTTAGAGTGAGTCTGGGAACAACAGCAATTAAGAGGTGGTTTCATGCTCCTCACAATCTCCCAATCAGAGGCCTTGCTGCTGGATGCAGTTTGTCATCATACCCAGGACCTTCTCAAGAGTATTTGTGCATAAGTGAATGAAAGAAATTTGACTGGAATTTGAACTTGGTTTTTCGATTTCTTATTCCAAGCTATCCATAGCACCATGACACACATCTATACAAATTGTAAATATTGTCCATTGAACAATTAATACTTCAAAGGTTCTAAGTAAAGTGAATATTGTCAGATTAAAATCTCAAAAGTACACGTTTCTAAAATTTTTAAAAATATATTTGAATTTTTCTTAAAGAAAAAAAAAATTCTTTTTTTTCTTTGGTCTGCGGAAATGGTTTGAGCAGACAAAGATGTCAGTAGAAAGAACAAAAATTTTCAAGCTCTTCAAATAAAAAAAAAAAAAAAATCAATCTACAGAACAAAATAGCTAAAATAAATCTGAGGTGAATTATAAAAATTAAAACCAAATTCAAGGCAGTTAAATTTGTAAAACGATCTTAATTTTATGCAGAGAACAGCATCTTTACATTAGCTGCACAAGAAAAAATAGCAAAAGCCAAACTCAATTCACTATCATTGTAACAGATATGCATATGCAAAAACAACCTTTCATGAAAAGGCTGGGGGTTACTTGTGTGTTATTTTTTGGGTGGGTGGGTGGGGTGAGGAAATGTATTCAGAAGTCAACTCAAATGAGAATTAAATATGACCGGAAATATCTTAACATTTAAATCAGCCAAAGGAGATTAAAAAAAAAGTACCTGCAAAGTTTGTTTATGAAATGAAAACTAAAGTAGAAATTAAACAAATTTAAAAAAAAAAAGAAATTTGAATTTTTGATGATTCATTTGACTTTGAGATACTGACTAAAAGAACAAGGTAGATAATTAAGTAAATTTATTTTAACATCATTAACCCTCTAGGGCCATTCGTATCATATTTGATACAGTATGAAAACAAGCCTTGAAAGAAATATTTTCCTGAAAAATTTTTTAAGAGAAATATTTTATAAATTTCAAATGAAAGCAGTACTGACTGCTCAGTCAATGAATACCAAATGTTTCCTTATAGGGAAATACCAAATGTTTCCTTATATGGAAATACTGTATCAAATATGATACGAATGGCCCTAGTGGGTTAAGGCTTCCACAGGGCATAAAGTGGGTGATCGGTTTTCTATTGTCATGAAGTAATAAACTGATCCCCCACTAATTACTACTTATTAATAGAATAAAATGAAAACAAGCCTTGAAAGAAATATTTTCCTGACAAATTTTTTAAGAGAAATATTTTATAAATTTCAAATGAAAGCAGTACTGACTGCTCAGTCAATGAATACCAAATGTTTCCTTATAGGGAAATACTGTATCAAATATGATACGAATGGCCCTAGTGGGTTAAGGCTTCCACAGGGCATAAAGTGGGTGATCGGTTTTCTATTGTCATGAAGTAATAAACTGATCCCCCACTAATTACTACTTATTAATAGAATAAAATGAAAACAAGCCTTGAAAGAAATATTTTCCTGACAAATTTTTTAAGAGAAATATTTTATAAATTTCAAATGAAAGCAGTACTGACTGCTCAGTCAATGAATACCAAATGTTTCCTTATAGGGAAATACCGTATCAAATATGATACGAATGGCCCTAGAGGGTTAATATTAAATTTGCATCTTCCAAATGAAAATATACACAAAAATATCACGAAACAATGATACATTCAGCATTTAAACCAAAAATGGCAACCCTACAAAGAAGAATCTAGACAAGGAGAAAACTAAATTATCTCAATTATTGTCTTCACAAAGAACAAGAACAAATTCATATCAAAGTTTAAATTGTTATTCTGGGTTCAATTCTCACTGTCGTTCATATTTACTTAGGATGGACAGGTAATAGATTCACAGAAAAAAAAATATGTCATATCATTTAAATGAAGTTTTGTTTACAGTTAATAGTTTTATAAATTTTTTGCAATTCTTTGTCTTTTTAATAAAAATGAGGATCTTTAAATTATTAATAAGTAGAAAGTAAACGATATTGGTTTAATTTGGAGAAACCGTGATCTGAGAAATAAAGAAAGAGTGTTTTAAAAATGTTCCATAATAAAATTTATTGCTTTTATATACAAAATAAGGTTCTATAAAAAATAGATAGACAATTTGATAGCTGGATAAAGTTTGGCAATTGTAGGCCACTATTAGGATACAGAGTTTTTTTTGTTTTTCCTTTTAATACACTAATATTTTTGTTATTAAGTCTCCCTAATATCATCTGTCTATATTTCTTAAATGAGGTATTGTATCTATTTACATTGTTTGGCCTATTGACCTCATCTTTATTGACATATTCACAACATTACGCCCCTTACAGGCTCCGGCCTTCTTTAGGTTATCTTTGTTAGAATTTTAAAATGGACTCTTTTAGTCCACAGGGTTAGATTCCAATTCCACCTGTCATATCTATGGATATCTCTACCAATTTTTGTTTTAATAATATTTTGTCAGCTTATCAGGTAAGATAAGTGAGGCTATATATATTATTTGCTTACCCCTTGCATATAATTAGAATTGAAAGATTAGCAGGTAGAGGTGTTATTTTTGAAAGGCCAGCGTGATGAAACTTCAGTTTTTCTACTTGTAATTTCTGAGGATACTTTTTAAAATATAGTATATAAGGTGACCTTTAGATAAGACTAGGTAAAATAAATATAGCAAAATTTTCACAAATTTATCCTGTACCTATAGTATAAGATGACAACTTATTGATTCCATAAAGATGATGTTATTGAAAATGTTGTTCTTTAGAAATTCAAAATAAAAGAAATAACAAAACCGATTCCATATTTCTTTCCTACATATGTCCCCTAAAAATTTAAATGCAATATCAATTGCCATCTTTTATCTTCTTGAATCCTGTTCATCTTTTATCTTTTCAGGAATACACCCTGTACCTAATGATTTTTTCTCTTTAAAACCCCCTGCTCACTAGTGGTGGTACCCCTTGCTTGGGGTAACATGATTAAAAAAAAAAAGAAAAGATTGTTTTGTTAGTTTCATCACAGGATCTTTTGCAAATACTTTTCCCCTCTTTTCCTATATCTAAACAGTTACAAACAGCCTAGTGTACTAATAGCCATTTACTTATACTTCAACAACAATCAGAAAATACTGCTAATAACAATACGATAAGGTAGGGTAATAGTATATTCTAGTTTCAACATCCGTAAAAGGATTTTTATTTTGAAAAATAAAAGTGGTATGCAATCCTAAAATAATGAATTTTTAATGAGAAATTAAAATTATGTTATCCTAAATGTAATTACTGCCGTAATTAGCACTTACCATGATGATTATTGAAAGTTTAACGAAATATAAAAGTTGCTGTGAATGCAATCTTAACTTGATGTTTATATTTTGCATGGATATAAATTGATTTCATTGAAATGGAATTATTTTTTGAATAGGCAGGTAGAAACGGTTTTATTACTTTTATTATCAGTTTATTTGATAATATAAATCTTTCATGTTCATTAATGGGTATTGCACCAAGACTGAGGTTAGCTACCAACAAACATCACTCAGAATTTAAGGTTTCTTTTTTAGGGAAATAGTATACCCTTGGGAAAGGTATTAATCCGTCTCTTCCTTCCAGTTATGGGTTAAATAACAGGATAGATTGGGTTCTATAGCCTTGGTCGGCAACCAGTCTACCGCAGAAAGCAATGGCAACCTACTGCGGGATAATCTCCTGCCCAGTCAGTCATGTCTCTTTCGAGACATGATCGCCCAAGCGTGTATCACGTATGGCACCTAAACTGACTGAGTATAAGACCCCAACCCCCAAATTTTTGGTTTGGTTTGAGTTTAACAATCCATCAACCATTATGGTCATTTATGGGTCAGCTTTTGTATTTTGGGATGGCATTTGTTTTGAAGTAGTTGCACGCATTAGAGTGGTTGTACACATTAGATTGTATACATTTTTATTTTAATTAAATTTTATTGTATAGTCTTATTTTCTTTAAATATGCCATTAAATGGTCTATCTTGGTGTGTTCAAATAGTTCTTTTATTGTTTTTGTGTTATAATATTTTTTTTTTGTATAGATGAAAAGTCAGCGCAGTCCATTATGAAATGTCTTCCAGTGTATGGGGCGTGACAAGCTGTGCACTATAGCGGTTCCTTTTTTTTCAGTATAAATAGATGAGTTATTTTATTAAGTACAATACGGAATTGAGAAAGGATAACTTCCCAAATTTTTAAGAGTGATTTTTGGGATTTAAAGTTTGTCTTACACTCAGAAATATACTGGAAGTATATGTAGGTGTTCTTCAGTGAACATACAAAAACAAAGATGGTTGGTTGGTTGGTTGATTGATTTTTAACAGCATATCAACTTCTTTGGTCATTCAATGCCAAAATATTGTTTGTGAGTGCTTGGTGTAAATGATTGTTTTTTGTGGGGTGGGGGGTTATCATCTCTTTGGGACCTGTATAAGTGAGTTAATTAGTAGAAGCTATTGTCTCTTGAATTTATATGAAATAAATTTTAGGAAGTGGGAGTGAGTAATGAAGGTATGACCTATGCGTAATCTGGCCAGGATTACTTAGTCCTTTCTCTGCTTCCTGTATCTCAGTTGCCATTCTTTGATGGTAGGGGGATATGTGGTGTAATTTGTTTTTTGGGCAGTTGTTCCATTATTCTTGCTACTTATTGGATATGTCAAAAAACAAAGGAGTTGACCTTGCTGTTCCAATAGTTTTGAAGGTGACTATATAATGATAAAAATATAGTTTTAAGGCCTGCTATATTTATAGGTCAGTCAGTTAAGTGCCATACGTGAAACACGTTTGGATGATCATGTCTCAAAAGAGACATGACTGACTGGGCAGAAGATTATCCCGCAGTAGGTTGCCATTGCTTTCTGCAGTAGACTGCTTGCCAGCCAAGGCGATAAAACCCAATCTGTCCTGCTATTTAACCCCTATCTGGAAGGAAGAGACAGACTAATACCTTTCCCAAGGGTATTTGTGCGTAAGTGAATGCAATGAATTCAACTGGAATTCGAACTTGGCTTCCCGATTTCTTGTTCCGAGCCGATATCCACTGCACCACAATGCACATTTATAGGTAAAAGTGCTAAATATGAGAGATATGCGAATATAAACATCAACATTGATTGGCGACAGTCTGTTTCATGCAATCTTCAGGTGGCTGAAGATTGCTTTCAAGCATGCAACAAACTAAAATGTCTATAGATTTATTTTTGGTATTTTAATTAGTCCAGTGATTTGTTAGAAGTAGGTATATTACTTGGGCATCATTAGATGTGATTAATCTGTTCATATCTTACTCTTAGCATTTATTTAAAAAAAGAAATTAAAAATTGTTACCTGCTAATTAGAATTTGAGCATTTGTTTTGACCTACTTTAAAGCATATATATATAAAGTATGGGGTACCCAGTGAGGATCGAACTCACTACTCAGTTGTAACATGTTCTAGCAAGACAAGCTTGCTAACCATTACACCATGCTGCGGTGCCCAAATATATATATATATATATATATATATATATATATATATATATATATATATATATAAGCACCCATTGAGTGTTAGTATTAATAAAATAGTGCTCAATATAAGAGAGTGATTAAGTACATATTATTAAATATATATATATTTTTTAAAACTCACAGGTAGCACAACTTGAAGTTTAAGGCACAACGCAATCTTCAGGTGCTGAAGATTGCATAAAACTCAAAGTCATGCTACTAGTAAGAAAAACAAAAAATGTATATTTATTAATATATATATTCTGGTGTTAGCTCTGTCAATTTAACCCATAGCTGGTGGTTTGTAGAATTTTACTCACAAAGCTTGTGTCAACCCATGGTTTGATTTTCAAGCACTTTCCAATGGTGTCACCACTTTAGCCTATGGAGGCAACTGCAAACTTTTCCTGTCAAATTAATTCTTTGCTCAGTCACATGATTAAATTATTTATTTATAACATTGTTGATCTTGAATTTGAATTTATATTACACAGTATTAACAACATATTTACTTGTAAAACTGTAAGTAAGAGGTCATCTGTTGGTTCTTCAACTGAACATTTCAATGCATCTGATATTACTATCCATAAGAAAGGACCCAAGCATGGTGTCAGGAGGGGAAAGTACACGAAAATTAATCTTGCTGCCAAAGAATGAGTGAGGATGGCTGCCAGGGATGGTAGTGAGTCGAAGGAAGTGGCCAAGAACAATGGTATAAATGACCACGAGTATATTTGCAGTGAATCAAAGTGTAGATGTGGGTTTTGACATAGGAAAGTCCAGGCAGAACATGAAAAGTATTTACTGGAAAAATTGTCAGAAAATCCTGCAGCCACCCAAAAGTCATTAAAACAAAATCTGATGAACAAGTTCAATCTCAGTGTAGGTACAAAGTTCCATTGACAGACACTTAAACTCAAAACTTATGACTGTCAAGAAGGCTATCTACCAACCAAATACCATGAATAGTGACCAGAACAATGAGAAAAAGACGATTTATGTGACAAGACTTTTTGAAACTACAAGGAAACAGAAAGACACTGCTTTCTTTTCAAGATGAGACCAATGTGCATTTGCTATATATATATATATATATATATATATATATATATATATGAAATGATTTGTTTTGAACATTATTTTTTATCGATATTTCAAATCATTTCAAATTGTCGGTTGTTTATAACCAAGTTTTGTTAATCTTCGTTAATTTCCGTAATATAAGACAGAATATCTACTTAAATACGAGTATCGATCAAAAATAACGTTCAAACAAATCATTTCAAATTGTCGGTTGTTTATAACCAAGTTTCGTTAATCTTCGTTAATTTCCGTAATATAAAACAGAATATCTACTTAAATACGAGTATTGATAAAAAATAATGTTCAAACAAATCATTTCAAATTGTCGGTTGTTTATAACCAAGTTTTGTTAATCTTCGTTAATTTCCGTAATATAAAACAGAATATCTACTTAAATACGAGTATCGATCAAAAATAATGTTCAAACAAATCATTTCAAATTGTCGGTTGTTTATAACCAAGTTTCGTTAATCTTCGTTAATTTCCGTAATATAAAACAGAATATCTACTTAAATACGAGTATCGATCAAAAATAATGTTCAAACAAATCATTTCAAATTGTCGGTTTTTTATAACCAAGTTTTGTTAACCTTCGTTAATTTCCGTAATATATATATGTATATACACATACAAAAAGATATTGTACATAGAGTGCTGGTGTTAATAAAATAGTGCTGGATGTAATATAACAGAGATATCAAGTATATATTAATAAATATATATATATTATCTCTCACCTGTAACATGACTGAGTTTCATCATGCACAATATAATCTTCAGGAGCTGGGTAGAAACTGACTGTTATATAATTTAATTTTTTAAGAAAAATATCTGTTACCACAATGTTGCCATAGTCAAATATTATACAAGAACTACAGTTTATTATTTTAAAAAATATATATTGGCCATTTAAATTAAATGTGACACCCAAAACACTCAGAAATGTTTATGTTGGAGCGTCCGGTGTGAATGCAAAGGACAACATGCTGTTTCTAAATTTCTAGAGTGAATTGTGTCATGGTGTACTTTTTCTCATATATATATATATATATATATATATATGGGGTGTAGAGAGAGAAGAATCTAAAGGAGTATCCTGTACATAACGTGGTAGGATAACTCTCTAGGAGAGCTCTAAATATATATGTATATAAATACATATAGAGCAAATATATGTAAAACTTAAGACAGACATGTCATTCCATGGTTAAGTGGAAGTATGGCCTATTTCAGGCAAATCATCATCAGCTTCCATCTTTATTGTACAGAAAATCTTCTGTACAATAAAGACAGAAGCTGAAAATGATTTGCCTGAAATTGGCCTATACTTCCGCTTAACAATGGAATAATGTGTCTGTCTTAATTTTTACACACACACACGTGTGTGTGTGTGTGTGTGATAGATAATGATTTTAATGGTCTTCTTTTTTTTTTTTTTAAAGTAAATCTAGCCTTTTTAGTATTAAGAGCAATCCTTGTTAAGCTAAGGATTAATATGTTAGTCTGAAAAGATATTGTAAGTGAATTCAAGGATTATTGGTATAGCCTTGGTGACAAGGCTTCTCTTGTTCAACAAATTTCTCATCAGCAATCTATAGATAAATTTTTTTTTTGTACATATACAACTATCATATTTTTAACCAGATAGGATTTTCACTGGTATGTTTAACATAGATCTTTAGGCAACCATCTTTAATTTATCTATGATTTTTGAGGGTATTGGCTTCAGATATTCCTACGTAGGATGGAAAAATGTCATTTTTAGCATATTTTCCTATGCCTTACACTTCAAGTTTTTTTTTTCTTCTTCTCTAAGTTGTGTTTTAAGGTATTGAACAAGATGAAAAATTCATTTATTTATGTAAAAACTGTTGTCAAAAACATTGAATGAGTCTGACCCAACTCACTGATCTTTTATTAATGATAATGAAGGGAATTTCAGACTTCTTTTGATATGATTTTCTCGAATGGTTTAATCACTGTAGCACTGCAAAATCTAGCTATTTAAAGCAAATACAACCATGTTTTTTTTTTTGCAACCTTCAAGCACAATATGTGCCCATCTCAAAAAAAAAAAAAAAAAACGAAGGGGGTTAGTTTAGTTATGTACAGTTCAACACATCTAAGATTAAAGTGTAGGATCTGTGCATTCTGAAAAGTGCTACATGCAATATGGATGGATTGCATTTTGTATATGTGAATAGTGCATCACCTAAAGTCGGTTGGAAAACTGAATATAAACCCCAACTCATATACAGATATAACTAAAGTTAAGTCATTTTCAATTATACGTCGTTTGTCAAAAAAAATATATATGTAAAAATAAAACTCAAGGAAAGACGACACAGTTCAAGGAACTCTTGGCCAATTTCTTATTAAAAAGCATATCAAACAACAGCCAGAATCAAATGTTGATACTGACCATCCACAGTCATCTACGTCCGCAATGTAATTAAACAAATTGTGTTTTTTTTTTTGGTATAATTATCATGAGTTTATTTTCTACTCTCACAAAATAATTTTAATAACTGTACTTGTTACTTAACCTTATGTCTTAGAGCAAACCACATTCAAAAATAAAGAGTCCGCAATATACTGTAAAGATTGCCAAATAGTAAACATCTACATTTACAAGTACATATGTACATGTATTTGTAAATTTAGATTACTTTTTTTCAGTATTATATTAAAAACTAAAATTTATTTGTTTGTGAGCTTAAAATAGATTCTTATTGGTCATATATTATTAAAAATATATTTATAAATAAAATACAGAAATAAGAATGGTTATTTTTGGTTTAGCCTAGTAACAAGTAAATTTGTAGACAAATAAATTCGACTAAAGTTGCCTCTCCTGAAACAAATTATCAACGCAAGGCGAGGTATACCTGTATCACAATTTATGACTTAATTACAAGGCATCTCACTTCCTAATATATAAAGGGAAGCTGAAAAGTTCCCAGTTTCTCAAAATTCTGATCAAATATTAAATTTAGGGAATCCTCTCTAGGTCAGAATGTGAATTTTTTGGAATCCCCATCATGGATGTTCAGTGAATTATTGATATCAATAAACCAAAATATATTTGTGAACAAAAGGTTGCACCTAAGACTTCATGGCTTTCAGTTGAAAGTTCTATGCTCAAAACTTATCTTAGCATTTATCCCAATTAGCTAAATTGGATTTTCTTTAAAGATATTTTGACAATACCATAAGCTCCAAAGGAGAGTCTGTAATGTGATACTGATCTGGCGACTCGACTGCAGCCACTTCCCCATCATCGAAATGTGGCCCCCCTTTGTCTGTTCTATAAATACTTTCATGGATTCTGCTCGGATGAGCTTAAGTCACTGATGCCTCCTCAACAGGTGTTTACTCGTGCAACCAGACTGGCAACTGGGTCCCACCCATTCACAGTCAGGTTAGCCAAATGCAGACGACAATTCTACTCCTGCAGCTTCCTCTCTTGCACTTCCCGCCTGTGGAACTCGCTCCCGTATTCTTGCTTTCCTGACGGCTACAAATTCCAGAAATTTAAATGCAAAGTCCATACTCATCTACTAACCACTGGACTCTAGCTCTCTCCCCACCCCTGTATAACCTTCCCTTTCTCTCCACCTATGTATCTGTCATCGCACCTGCTTTCTATTGTTCCTTTCTAACTAGTTTGTACTCCTCACTCTTTTCTAATTAATCTTTTTACATTTATGTAACCCCCTGCACATCAGTGGCGTTTCCGCCTTGCTCGGGGTGAAATGATTAAAAAACAAAAAAACAAAAAAAAACAAAAAAAAAAAAAAAAACAATATTTTACTTGTTAGCACCCTTACACCTACAATTTATTTTCCAATCTTTCATGGGTGACACATTAAAGAATTATTTACATTCAGAATATCATTTTCATCTTTGTTGTCATCATGTTTCAGCTGTTGCACCCTTTGGCCTTCTTCAGTTGTGTGAATTTGGAACTGAACCCTTTATTAATCTACAAGGATAGGTTGTTCTTGTCCCATATCTAGAGATATCTTGTTTCCTTTTTAATACTGTTCAGTTACGCCTTGACTTCCTTTTTCTGTATTGCCCAGCCCAGGGATTGAACTTGCAATTACTATGATATCAAGCTCTGATGATCAAGATGAGGACATTAGTTTAAATGTAGATTGCTATAACCCTAAAAGATTACTTTGTAAGTAATCACCAAAACGATGGTTGAGAATAACAGTACATGAACAAATACAAAACTTTTGCATGCTGTGTGAAGTAGATACACTGCTAGTGAACTGCTAGTCAGTATAAAGAGCCTGCACTACCTTTTTATTCCAATAATGCCCATGTATTTAAGAGGATAGGAGCAAACCATTCTTGTATATAGGTAGGTATATAACATAAATAATGATAACACATCCTAGAAATTCAAAGAGGAAAGAGTTATTTGTCTATAATGTTACAAATGTTTGAAAATAGACAAACTGAAATATTGTTTAAAAAAAAATTGAGGAGAGTGTAATAATTCCCTAACAAGAAGCAGACCAAAATGACAGAAGTGGGGGCTGAAAAGTTCCCCACATTTCTTAAAAAAAAAAAAAAAAAAAATGTTCCGCCCCAGATTTGTAAAAATTTAGACTAACCCAAGACAAAACAATCATCCTTTGTCTCATCACACACTTGCTGAAAAATCACTCAAAAGGAAACTATAAAGACGTCTAGGGCGTTCTCTGGACTCACCATTAGAAACAATTCGTTAGGCCAGGTGTTGTGATGGCTGGCTGGCCATGGACTGCAGTACTGCAACCGTTGATGTGCTGGTGGTGGTAGTTGTTGTGCTTGTGAAGGAGGAGGAGGAGGAAGAAGAAAAGATTGAGGCTTGGTACTTATGTGCAGGTAGATGTGTATGAAAGCCCTCACTGCACTTGGTTTCTCACAGGTGTGGGGGAGGATGCCCTACGTTTCTCTGGTAAGCACGCACATACATACATTGATAGATACACAACCAATCTGGTGTACAGAGTTCAATTCATCTTGATTCTTTAGGGGTGTTTATTTTATTTTTTTTTAATCCTTTTTTTTTCCCAATCTTCTTTCATTCTTGTGAAAATGGTCCCAGTTCACAAGACTGGATGTTCTTTTTTTTCTTTTTTCATTTTTAGAAATTGGCTCTGAGTAAAGCCTGTTTCTGCTGGTTTGTCACACATGTGCTTTCTTTTCTTTTTTAAATTGTATTTTTTTTTTTAATATTTCAATATTTAATTTCTTTTTATACATGGCTGTTACAAGATGATGAAAAATGTAGTGAAGGAGGTGGTGTCAGTGTAAGTAATAAGGAAAAGGAGAAGGAGGAGGAGGAAAATAGCTAAAAGTCATATCTAGGATCAAACAATTTTCAGCTCCAAGAAACATTCACTATGATATGGAAGCTCAGTAATGATAAAATCTGTAGTCTCTGAGAAAATGTATTCTAACAATAATATCAAGTGATGTCTAGATTTCTTTGTAATAAGATTTAATTTTGTTTTTTTAATATCTCAAAATATTCTGAACTCACACACAAAGAGCAAAACCAAACAAAAAGAAATTTAATCTTAAAAATAATAATAATAATAATAGAGAATTAATTTCAATCATGTGAAGTAACTGTTTTATTTAAAAAAAAAAAAAAATTAAAATAAAAATGATTTTTTTTATTGAAGTATTTTCTTTCATTTAAGAAAGAATAATATAAGATTGAGTTTTTATTAGTTTGTTAATAAAACTTTAACACTTTTTATATTTTACTAAGTAAAGAAATTGTAAAAGTAAAACATTTAAGATTCCAGATAAATTATGAATCATTACTGAGCTCCCACCACTACACAAGATTCCTTTCCCAACATTAAAAAAAAAAAAATCCCCAAAACAGCAAAACCAGCTTTCATAATTACCATTCCGGTGAGAATGGTACAAATGCAGAAAAAAAGGAATTACATGCAAGTGTTTAGATTTTCTAATATTGAAAAATTAAAAGATAGCTTATTTATTGTTCAAGACCATATGTGAAGCATTATTTTCAGTTGGAAAACAATATATATCATATGTATGCCATAAGTTTTATAATTGAGTAAATGTCTTAAAATCTGGTTTAACAAAGATTTTTTAATAAAACTAATTTACCATTTTTTGTAATCATCTGATAGCTCCATGAATTATGACAGTTTATAGTTTAATTAATATTAGTAAAGTAATTAAAAATATTATTGTATTTAAAATCATTCTAGAAGCATTCTAGTCACCATTTATAGCAAAAGGAGAATTTGTTAAAATGCTTGTTAGGATGTGCATAAAAAAAAAAAATCATTTGATTGTGGTTCTGGATATTCACTTTTTTTTTCTCCTTTCATAATCTAAAAATTCATTTTTTTTTTAAATATTGGCCATACCATCTAAGTAGTTTATATTTTAAAAGCAAATTTTTGTTTCACTGGTACAATTAAAAGTAAATCATAAACTAGTAAAATACATTTTTCTAATATTTTTTCAAAGTGAAGAAAAAGTTGACAGCAAAAAATGTAAGCAAGTTTTGTGCACGTAAAAATAAACATTTTGTGATAGTAAATAAGATTGTATGATTACAAGTTTAATTTTAGCAAACAATAAAAAAGTCACACACATACACACAATGTGTTTGTGTGTGTTTTAGAATCTGTACTCCCTCAATTACTGCCCATATTATATATATATATATATATATATATATATATACACACACACACACTACTGGCTATAATTATTAGGCCACCCCAGTATTTTAAAAAAATGATGTATTTCATACTATTTTTTTAATATTTATGGTTTAGTAAATTATTGTAAATGAAAATAGAATGGTTCTTTCATTAATATTGCACAATAACATACGCATCAAATGAATTTATAAATATTTAATAATTACCTATATTGCAGTTTCATCAATGAAATAATGAAGAAAATTTAGGGTGATTTGGATGAATACATTTTGCTTCCTTGCCTTGTAAAATTTTGCTAAGTAATAATAATAAAAGAACCATTCTATTTTCATTTAGTAATAAACACTAAAAATAGCACGAAATACATCATTTCTTTTAAAAAAAAACTGGGTTGGCCTAATAATTATGGCCGGTAATGAATATATGAATTAATACAGTTAAGAAAAGTTTAAATTTGGCAATTGTATTATATCAAATGTTATTTTTAGTGGATATCCATATTTGAATAGATGCTCTATTTTTACTTTTTATCTGCCATGTGTTAACTGCTGGGCTACAGAGAGCTTCACAGACAAACAAGGTTCCGTCTTTACGGCATATTCACTTTATCTTATCCTGTCAGCGGTCACATTTACTTTAGCAAGTTTTCTCAAGTACACAAACTGGCAGACAAAATAAACAGTGTTTAAAAAAAATAAAAACAGCATTTACTCAAATATGGGTATCTACTAAAAATAACAACATTTGAAAAAGTAAAAATAATATATATATATGTGTGTGTGTGTGTGTGTGTGTGTGTTTTTAAGCAAATGCTTACTTTTTAAATGTCAAGATTCATTTCTAAATTTGATAAAGTAAAAAAAAAAAAAGCCAAGACAAAGCAAACAAAAAAAATAGATGCAGCAGATGTTATATAAGGCATGTGAGAAAGAGAATTAAGAGATTTTGCATTATATCAGTCTATAGCCATAATCTAAAATCATATTATGCTAAAATTAATATCACACTCAAGTGTGCATAAAATGAATAGACATTCATGCTGATAAAGGGAGATAACTCATGAAAAATCAGTTGTTCTGACATCATTATGATTATAACATCAGAAATATTTAGGCTAAGCTTTTTTGTTAGCAAAGCAGTTAGTGCACGTTTTTCGTGTGTATATATATATATATATATATATATATAATATATGTATATAAAAAGAGTGTGTAGCGGCCTGAGCTTAAATTCACACGCTTATAGAGCAGCAGCACAAGCAAATTAGGTCAGAACACATTCAAGGCTCCCATCTTACCCCTTAGAACTGTCTGTGCCACTCTGAAACCTGATTTCCACCTCTGACATAAACAATAAAAGCTAAATCAAGAATATCATGTTGAGTGAAGGAAAAAGTGGCTGGTTAAAAAAAAAAAAAGACCAAATCAAAATTGTGATTCAGTTTCAGGTTAAAAACAGTTCAGCAAAAGAAAAAAAGAAACAAAAAAAAAAAAAGGAAAGAAACAGAAGAATCATGTGACCCTTTAATTATATTTGTTAAATTGAGAACTGATTTTTTGAAAAATGTATAATAATGTCACTTAAACCAATTCTGTCCTAGTTCATTTAGTACAGAGAGAGAGAGAAATACGAAAGAGAATACATTTTGTATGCGTGTTTTAAAGAATCCGTAAAAAGTAACTAAAACAGTTTTACATTTTTCTATTAACTAGTCATTCTTAGCATTTGATTAACAGTTAAAAAATAAAATTTAAGTCAATAACAAAGCAAGGAATAAAAGCAATTCCAGGCCAAAAAGAAAAAAAAAGGAATACAACCTTGTTAACAAGGATAAATCACAAATGTTTACAGGATGGTTATGAACTAGTTTAAATTGTTACTATAACTTGCACAGCTCAACATCACACAACAGTTATTGTTATATATAAAAAGGAATAAAAAGCATAGAAAATAACAAGTCTGGCTAAATATGTCCTTTGTAAGATTTTATTACAATATCAATATGCAGGAATTTTTTTTTTTTTTTTTAAAAAGGTAAATGCATTAAAAATGTCAGTTGATAGAAGAGAATTTTGGGAATAGGTATAAGTCTTCAGTCGTTCTGAGGTAACAAATTTAAAGTTTATTGTGGTTTTCAGTTTGTAAAATACAAACGGGCTAAGTAATTTCTGGTGATTATAAAGAAATTCCAGATAAATGCACTATTGTGAAGAAAGAAAAGCATAAGGAGTTTCAAGAGCTGTCCACTTCCTTCTGCTTAAGATATTGCATCAGAGAGAACCTCACAAATAATTAAAAGCAAGAGTCATATTTGCTTTTTTAAATTAATTCTCTCAAGTTGAAGGAAATGTAGTCAATCGATACTGGATATGACCAAACATTGTGTCTAATTCTATAGGTTTTATTTCTTTAAATGATTAGCAAGTGGATGATGATTTTTATAATATTTATTAACAGAATATAACCGAGATGAGGTAGTATTTACAGTATTTACACTATTTGGACTGTTGTCCTCATCATGACCCAGTGGATATAGACGTTGATTAGTTACTGTAACTTGACCCAAAGAGTTGTGAGTTCAAACCAAATTACAACAGTGGTGAACAAGTAACTTACAGGGTTAGAGGGAGATAACTCATGACTTCCAAAAGAAGCACAACTACGCAAAGAATGGAGTTCATATACCCCAGTGATTGTAATAAAGGGTTCAGTTCGAAATTCCTAGCACCTGAAGAAGGCCAGAGCGTACAACAACCGAAACGTTGTACAAATGGCAACAAAGATGAGGACAATAGCCTGAATAATGTAAATAGTGAGAATATGACTGTTTTCAAGATAATTTTGAAACAATATCGGAAAAGATTTAAAGTATATTTTTCAAACACTAGCTCTGGTTTTCACAATCTTTAGTGGAAGAAAAGAAAGAGGAAAAAAACCCCTAACAAATGTGAAAATTATACTGAAGCCAATGACCCCCAAAACAGCCATCACCACTTAAAGGTGATGAATTAGATAAACTCTAGAGATTGTATTAAAAGAGAGAAAAATATTTTCTGTACTCGCTTGAATATGCAATACAAAAATTTGTTTGGTAATACATTCTTAAATGGATCCAGTAAAGGGCATTGGACGGTTAATTTAAGATTAAAAAAAAAATAACATATCAAAATCTGGCAGGTTAACAATTATTGCCAATCTAAAACTAAAATATAAAATTTAGTGTTATGGACGGTAAAACTGGTGAGTAGGGAGGGGAATATGTACAAATGATGACTAATGAGTTATGATTTTTTTCTTTTCTTTTTTTCCTTTTGATTCAAGTTTGTGTTACCTATATTTCCAACATGTGGACAAAAGACCCATCCTAAATAAAGAAAACACAAAATGTATATCAGTCTAGAGTGAAAGAAATAAGGGCAGAAAAGAGAGAGACATACATAAACTAAACAGAATAAATGCAATTATCTATAGCAAGACAAGGTATCAATTATCAATTTCTCATATTTACATAAAGCAAATGAAATATGATTTATGCATCAGATGGGCTTGATGAGATCGCATATTGTGGTGATGAATTCAAGTGTACATCTTATTTATATAGATGTGATCATCAAATAAACAAATACACAAAAGTTATTTCAGATTTTATAATCTTTTCCAAAAATGCCAACTTTTATGATTTTCAGTTTCTTACATAATCTTGACGTTGAATAATTCATTCAGAATTTCAAGTTTGGCAATCAAGGTGGGCATCCTCAATGATCAAAAGCAACAAAAATTTGTTGGTAAAAATAATTACTTATTGATTAATGAGGGAAATAAAATAGCCAACAGAATCTGGAAAGTTCTCGGCCTGGTTCACTTCTCAAAGACTGACTTTCAGAATTTTTTTTAATGATTCTTTAGTCCAGTCAATAATTTTTTCATAAATTGCCTTATATAAGCATTTGCCTATATTTCTGTGATGAGGTAGTATTTACATTGCTTGGACTGTTGTCTTCATCTTTATAGCTATGTTTATAACATTTCGGCCATTGTATACTTTGGCTCTCTTCAGGTGCTAGGAATTTAATATCTCAGTGATTGAAATAAAGGGTTCAGTTCAAAATTTCTAGCATATGAAAAAGGCTGGAGCGTACAACAGCCAAAACATCATAAACATGGCAATAAAGATGAGGACAATAGACTGAATAATGTAAATAATGCCTTATATAATGAATTAATTTTGTTAATATTTTTATTTTTATTTGAATCATCAAATAATATTCTGGGATAATCTTTACAAGTCTCACTGATTGCTATGGTTTTAAAAATATATAAATTAACTATAGTGGTATTAGGTTAGAAATACTTTCAACAAAACGCAAATTCCTTTTTAAAATCAAATCCTTTATAGTTTAGATAAGTCAAGTCTTGACTTGACTTAAAAAACATCAAATTTAAAATATGCCATAAACTTTTTCTGTGATTGGAATTGTTACCAACAACTTAATGCTAATTATTTGAAGTTAATATTAAAAGGTCACTCAAAGTTTAATTGAAAAAAAAGAAAAAGATTGTATAATTTGAGCCCTGAATTATGAAATACATTTAAAGAGGAGGGGAGGAATCATTAGCATTGAAAGTTAATTCAACATTAGACTGATTATTCTAGTTGTAAAGCTAGCAACTTTATTCCTATTTATTAGAACATGCTTAAAAAAGCAAAAAAGATAAAAGAAAAAAAAAGAAAAAGGAAAAAATGGTCATCTTAAAAATTAATACAAAATTAAATTTCTTTACTTAAGTAACACGTGCAAATTTTATATAAACAATTTCATTGGTAGGATTTGAACAAACAACTAAGTATAATAGCTAAGACTGGCATTAATTATTCAGTTAATGTTTATAAATATTGAAAAGTTGTAGTAAAAAGGTGAAGATGTCCTCCCACTACAAAGTGATTTATATTTGTTTGGATCTGTATAGCTATTTAGAATGGGGGAGGGGGCACAATCATTTAGCAAAATGGTTATAGACTAAAAAAAAAAGTTTTTAAAGTTCAAATGAAGACAGGATGAAAAAAAGCTGTAAAGATGGAGGCTTGTAACTGGCAAGTGATGCAAAAGATGAGTAACAAAAATGGAGATGAACAAGAAACCCAAAAGTGAAACAGTGCAAAAAAAAAAAAAAACAAAAATAAACACGGAAAAACAGAAAAAGGAGAAAAGGGAAACACGAAATTTAAATTTGAACAAGAAAGCAGCAGGTAAAAAAATAAAAAAAAGTAGGGATGAAAAAATTCTTCAAAAACAAACCACAAAAACAAAGAAAATCTGAAGACAGGGAAAATTAAAAATGAAAACAAACTGATCGTTTTTCAAGAAGCCAAAAAATAAAGAAAAACAAAGCAAGCAAAAGGTGTTGGGCCTCATGAATAGGTTTTTTTAAAACAGCAGATTTGGAATAACCATGGGTGGAAAAGATAAAATTAAAAATCATGAAACAATTTTAAATATAAGATTGCAATTGTATTTGGTGTTTACACAAATTTTCGAACCAAGAAAAAAAACCAAAAAAAAAAAAACAGTTTTTCAAGAAAAGTAATTTGAACTTATAGTATTATCTACCAATTCAACTTATCGCCAAACTAACAAACAACCTCATGATAGACCATGTAGCTGCTGGAAGGAGGTCATCAGCTAGGATTTTTAACAGATTAATGTGGTTCTGGAGAATGTTCCAATACTCTGCCAAGACTATAATAGTTGTAGGGATATGGTGACTCTACTGGACTCAACATCTTCATGACAGATTTAGCAGAAGTATTGACTTAACAATTCAGCAGATATAAAAGGAGTTATTCCCCCTTAACTTTTACAATTCACTGAACTACAAAAGTCTGTTAAAAAAAACGTTCTGTTATATAATAAGAGTTGGAATAATTTATTTTGGTAAAATTTGGGTATTTCTATAGCTTAATATTTTTAAATAACTTGTATATTTCTGAGATGAGGTATTGTAACTATTTACATCATGTGAACTGTTGTCCTCATCTTTACTGCCATATTCATGGCATTTCAGCCATTGTATGCTCAGGCCTTCTTCGGGTGATATATGTTTGAATTTTGAACCGAACCATGATTTTGGTTTGTTCTAATTCCACATACTATGCCTTATTTGAAAACCTCAGTTTCATTTAATTGCACTTAGTAATTTAAACGTCTATTGCCAAAACTGGCACAACATGTACAACTAGAAAAAACTACCTCTGTGAATTAAAAGGAAATTCAGCTGAAGAGTATACAGTAGCTGAAATTTTGTTAATATGACAATAAAAATGAGGACAATAGTCTGAATGATGTAAATAGTATAAATAACTTGATAAAACTTAAAAGATAGTGTAGTTAGTTACCATTATATATATATATATATATATATATATATATAAAGAGCCAACGAACCTACTAAGGTTTCACCAAATTGGATCTTCAGGGAAGTTGGTAAAACCTTGGTAGCTTTGTTGGCTCTCTAGGTTAGCTACTTACTTTGTTTGCTCTACTTGTGTATTGAGCGCTTTTCGTGTTAGGTTACTCGTCTTAGGGTTTTTTTCTTTCGGCTAGTACTTTGACTAATGTTCAAGTGCTTAGCTTGTTTCTTACCATTTTCCCCCTCCGCATTTGTACTCGGTGGGTTTTTTGAGACGAATTCAACAACAAATTTACAGTTATATATATCAGATCAATTGCATTCTTTCTATATTGAGGAAGGGATGATTACAAACTATTTGTCCTCATCATTGCGAATTTCATATTTCTTTTTAAAACGTTTGGATAGCTAGATCAGGAAAAAAGAAAAAGAAATCCTGGATTTATTGAAAAAAGCCTTTCAAACTTTGTTTACAATTGCCAACAAATCCATTTGTTATTCGCCTATACTTCTGAGATGAGGTAGTATTTACATTATTAACACTGTTTATGGCCCAGTGAATATAAACATTGGTTAGTTCCAGTGACTTGATCCAAAGTGTTGTGAGTTTAATACCTGGCTACAGCAGCAGTGAACAAATACCTTAGAGAGTTGAGTTAAACTACATGGCATCCGGAAGTGGCATCGCACATGGAATGAGAATGATATATCTTATGATTGTAATAAAGAGTTCGGTTCAAAATTCCTAGCACCTGAAGAAGGCCAAACATGGCAATAAAGACGAGGACAACAGTCTCAATGGTGTAAATAATTTAAATCCATTTGTTGTCCTTCAACTGATATTTGAATATACGGTTGATAATAATATAAGATATAGTAATGAAAAAAGTGTGTATGCGCAACTAAATCACAATTCGTCACCGACTAAAAAAAAACAAAAAGAAAAAACTGATATCTATATCAATTTCATATTTGCTTTCTGATAGGGGAAGTAGAAGAAAGAAAGAAAGAAAGAAAGAAAACCTGAAGAAGATAAAACTTTACTACACTAGGTCATATTTTCTTATGAAAGTCAATGTTTTCAAAATAAAAATTGTTAGTAACATTTTCAGTATATATTTAGATAATATACAATATGAAACTGAATTTGTATTTTATCAAAAAGATTTACAATAACTTGGTATAAGATTCAGTTATGCAACTCAAGGATTGTTGTAAACAAACGGATATTTTACAGAATAATAACTAATATTTGTTACTATATTTTTTTTTGAGTAGTATGACTTACAATCAAGAAGCGTTAAACTAAAGAGAATGTTCATTCACTATCTGCAAAGCTGAATATTGCCCACCTTGCCATAAAAGGTCTTTAAAGGCAACAATAAATTCATATTTTTATATATACGTGTTCTTGTTCGTCGCTCATCGAGATCCAGAACAGCAGCAGTATATAACATATTCAATTAAAGAAAATCTTTGGTAAGCAAAAAATATATATATATATATATATATATATATATATATATATATGATGAAAATAATCTATATGTCGAGAGTAAAAAGTTAACACCAACAGAGAAAAAAAAACTGATGAAAGTTATAGTGTCAAAGAGCTCATATTGATATGAAAATAATTTATTCTGGTGTTTAGGGTATTGTTAAAAAACTGTTTTTTGTGGTTTATACATCTTGAATTTATTAATGTTGAATTTTATTTGACAGAAAACAATATTTTATCAATATTTATTTTAAATGATAAATATTATAAGCTGAAATTCATATTGCATATTTATCATATTTTGAAAATATTTTTTAACAATATCAGTAAATTGTATTTTGAAAACATTGATTTGCACAATGAAATCTGACAGAAAAAAAAAACGAATTAAAAAGAAAGAAAACAACTGATGATTTCAGCCATTAGATAAATGATGGGCGTGTGCAAGCAAATAAAAAAAAATAAGCAGAAGGATTGGCACAATCAATTATTGAAATCAAAAGTCAAAATTGTCAACATGATTAAAAAAATAGAAAAAAAAATTCAAATGATTTAAAATCAGCAGAAAGAAATCAAGAGGTGGTGGAAAAAAAATCAAACAAAATATACACAATCAACATGGCAGCTTTGTCAAAAGTGATTCTATTACTGCCACTACTGCTGACTGTTTTTTTTTTTTTTTTACAAATTTGTTTTTCTTAAAAAAAAAAAAAAAAATCATTTTTTTGCTGTATGTCAAGTTTATTGTTGCTGTTTGTTCCTTAATAAATCCAAACAGTTTTATTTTATTCTATTACAATAGTTCTTTGGTCCTGCATATTAGGATGTGGCATTTTGAAAAAAATAACATAAAAAAGAAAGGCTTGGGATAAGGTCTGCCGATATTGTCAGCAGGAGTAGCAGTAACCACTTAAGGCAAGGGAAAAACATGTAAATTTCACTAAAACTAACTTTCTGTCAATGCCAAAGTTAAAATTGGATAGGACCAGGGAAGAAACCATAAGTTTACAGTTGACTATTAGCATCTACAATTCAAGGCAGAGTTAAAAAAAAAAAAAAAAAATATTGGAAATGCAACCTGATTGTTACTGAATTAAAAAAAAAAAAAAAAAAGAAAAAAAAAAAAAGGAGATTTTTAGATATTTGAAAAAAGAAAACTAGAAGTCTTCTTTACCACAAATCTATTATTATTAATTATATTGTTTGTGCCTAGGGATAAAACAAACAATATCCAGAAAGTTAGAATTAGCAAAAGGGACGCGTACTGGAAAAAAGAAAACAAAAACAAAACAAAAGGTTAAAAATGGCTAGGTAGCTTGTTCCCATAGCATCACTCCTGTCATGCCATTGCAAAAGAAAGGGGATACCCGACCTCTGCTGATGAAGTAACGGCTTTTGAGATCTGAAACATCAGGTTTGTACATTATCACAACCGAAATGAACGGGACAAAAAAAAAAAAAATTAAAAAATAAAAATAAATAAATAAATAAAAGAAGAAGTGAAAGAATTGGAAAAATTTTAGTTTTTGTTAAAATACTAAAGAAAACAAAATTGGGGTTTCTTTCAAATATCTCAATATTTATCTTCAGATTTCTTTTTTTTTTTTTTTTTTTTAACTTAAGCTAATACAAAGGAGATATTTTTAAAGTTAGTAATTACAGAT
>JBBBDQ010000496.1:1047500-1070000 GCA_037127315.1 Ascarosepion bandense
TCAAGGATATTTTTTTGTTTGTCAGAATATGTATTTATTTTTACAAGAATAGATCATTTGCAGAGGAAAGATAATTAGGGTGGTTCTTACATGCTATGTTGAAAAAAGTAATTACTTGTACAGATAAAAGAAAAATATGTTAAAAAAGCATAATCACTGTGCCTTGTCAGTCATCTTCAATGAAACTAGATGCGATGGGTAAATTGTCGCCGTTTTATATTTTTAATTTAGTGCATGCGTGCTGCTTTTGATGCTGTCATCTGCACAGCATAGTAGGGTCAGCTGGGCACTGTGAGAAAAATAGCACTATGATGCAATTCACTCCACCAGACATTTAGAAACACCATTCTGTACTCCTTAGCATCCATGCCAGAAGCTTCAATATGAACATTTCAAATTGTTTGAGTGTCTATCTGAAGACAGTGTAAAGGATTCAGAAAGAGTTTGATGTTATATCCAGTGAACATGATGTTTGAAATGATCACAGGTGATGGCGAGATTATACCTACATGCATCTTTTCACAGGGTCTCAGACTTAACATGGAGGCTTACATTAAGGAGTTAGTCAAAGATGGCTGCTGGAAGACCCTATGTCTGGCAAAATGACTCTACACCATGCCACACAAGCAGGAGGAGCTAGTCATGGCTGGCAGACAATTTCTGTGACCTTATCACCCCTTACATTTGGCTGCTTAACTCCCCAAACTGCATTCTCCTTGATTAGGCACAGTTGAGCAAGAGACCAACAAAACTACTTGTAGTAACAAAGATAAAGTGAAAGCTAAGGATTGATTATGGCAACATTCACCAACTTAAACAAAGAGGCTGTCCAGAAGAGTTGTGGAAGATTTTAAAGGTGTCTGGAGAGTGTGGTTGAAGCCAATGGTGATTTTATTGAATAAAATTAATCTTTAGTAATAAAGATATTTTTGACGTCAAAGTTACTTTCATTTTTGTGTAATTTAGACAATAATTCATCCATCACATCCTCATTCTCTCATACACACACACACACATATATATATATATATATATATATATATATATATATATATATATATAGGGGGAATAAAACCTAAGACTATAAATCTGACATTAGTTTTAAGAAAAAGAATTTTTTTTTTTGGTAATATACAGTTGATACCATATTACAATAGAAAAATGGCTCCTTAATAAGATTTAATATTAGATTTAATATTAGATTAAATGAACTTTTAAAATACAGAATAAATGATTTTATTTGAAATTCAAGTACCAAACATTGAATATTAAACTTTGGGCAGTTTTCTAGGATACTTGTTTCACAATTTTGTCTTGTATTTTATGCTTTTAAAGACTAATGGGTAAGTTTTCATGTTTGCAATACAGTAAAAATTGAACAATGGCATCATCTCCAGCCTATTGTGGGATATTATCATCTTCATCATCTCGTGTTTCACATGTAAGAGTTTCATCCCTTTTATGCGTTAATGTGATTGCCGTAAACAAGTTGATTTCCTTGAACAAAAATGTATATGTTTTGTCATTGTAAAAGTGATTGCTTTAGAAACGGAAACTTGACATATACTTGCTTATTGCATGTCCAAAAACAATGCAAAATTGAATGCTAACATATTGCAGAAGGATTTTCTTTTTACATTTCTGATAACATTATGAAATTATTAGACTTGACAAAATAATCAATAAACGCAGTTTGAAAATTCTTTGCAGAATTATGTCCCTTTGTACTTAACAATATTTAGTCAATTTCAAAGTTTATCCACAGTATCTTATTAAAATATTTTTGTTATGGAAAACTAATTGTAAAAGAAAAAAAAAGGCTATTTTTTAAGTACCAATCAATAAAAAGAGAAATTCATTTAAATGACACTGGAAATGAAGGGTTAAGTCTTTGCATACAAAGCACTTTCTGAAGAAAGTTAAATTCCAGAAATATCCAATATTAGAGAATTTGGGAGGAAGGACAAAAACAAAATAAAGCAGATAGGAATTATAAATTCAATCACGAATGATTTGTTTTGTGCGACAATATCATCTAGAGTTGAAGTAAGATCTTAATGGGGAATGTGAAAAAAAAAAAATGTTGGAGAGTAGAAACAAATTTGAATGGAAAAGAAAAATTTGATAAATAGTGTTAATAATTAGAATCTAGTTATTTGCATGTCTGGATACATTGCAATGACATACATTTCTTGGGCTTTTATTAGAAAAGTGGATAAATGAATCGTGGGCTTTTTTACTTCATAAAAGTGTTGAATCTTTGATGGCTCAAAATTGATTACTTTATACATTAGAAATTAGCACTTTGAATACAAACAGATGTTATTTTTTGTAGAGAGGACCATCTGAAGTAAAAAGGGATAATACTATTTTTGTGGGGAAGAGCATCAAAAATAGAAAGATACTCTTTTTGGTGGAGAGGGCCATCTCAAGTACAAAGAGTAACATTTTTTGTGGGAAGGGACATCTAAAGTACAAAGGGATAGCATTTTGTGGAGAGGGTCATCTAGAGTACAAAGGGATAACAGTATTTTTGTGGGGAAGACCATCTATAGAGACAAAATAAAATTTCAAGTGAAAAAGTGAAGATTACAAATTGTTTTTCACTGCGAAATATTCTGGACTGCTCAGGGGAAAATGCCAATAATTGAGTAACTGTAATTTAAAATAAAAGAAAATACATATTAAAAAATGAATACTAAAAGATAAACAAAAATACTGCCTCAGTTCTTAATGAACGTTTTTTATTTATTTATTTTTTTTTTACCTAATAGCTGATACTTGGCACCCGAGAAATATTTCAGAGCTTTTATCTTACCTTAGCCGAATCCTTCAGATTTACCATTGCAGGATCCGAGACATTTTTGCCAGATGCATTCTTTGTGGCACTTATGAGATCGGCTAGAGCAGATGCAACATCTTTCACAGCATTTATCAACAACACCTGTAAAGATAATCAATTTTTGACAGAATCAAGACAGAGTCAACACATTTTGACAGAATCAAGACAGAGTCAACACATTTTGACAGAATCAAGACAGAGTCAACACATTTTGACAGAATCAAGACAGAGTCAACACATTTTGACAGAATCAAGACAGAGTCAACACATTTTGACAGAATCAAGACAGAGTCAACACATTTTGACAGGAAAAAGACAGAGTCAACACATTTTGATAGAATCAAGACAGAGTCAACACATTTTGACAGAATCAAGACAGAGTCAACACATTTTGACAGAATCAAGACAGAGTCAACACATTTTGACAGAATCAAGACAGAGTCAACACATTTTGACAGAATCAAGACAGAGTCAACACATTTTGACAGAATCAAGACAGAGTCAACACATTTTGACAGAATCAAGACAGAGTCAACACATTTTGACAGAGCCCACACACAGCCGACGCACTTTGACAGAGCCCACACACAGCCGATGCACTTTGACAGAGCCCACACACAGCCGACGCACTTTGACAGAGCCCACACACAGCCGACGCACTTTGACAGAGCCCACACACAGCCGACGCACTTTGACAGAGCCCACACACAGCCAACGCACTTTGACAGAGCCCACACACAGCCAACGCACTTTGACAGAGCCCACACACAGCCAACGCACTTTGACAGAGTTAACACTTTTTATCACATCAGCAGATTAACTTTTACAAACTGATGTGTGTCTTTAATGGTTTGTATAAATTTTCAAAGAGTTATTGTAAAATATTTGATTAGTTTACTGATGTCCATGTCTACACTAATCTCTATCTGATACAAGAACATAAAATCAGTTGCATGAGAAGGAACATAAATGAAAAATCGTCAAACAAGCAAGAACATCTAAATCAATAAAGGAACCATGTTTCCTTTGTCTTCAAGAAAAAATTGAAATCATTAAATACATGGATGGCAACAAACTTTTAAACCAGGGGCATGAATCCACAGTAAACTGCAAACACATTAAAGAACTAACCTTACAATCATGCTAAAAAATACTACAAAAGCCAAAGCTAGGACCCTTTAGAGATGATAAACCTTTATAGTATTAACAACACTCTTACATCAAATTCTACCTATTACACACCACAAACTGATCTAATTTAAAGTTTTATAGAAAAAAGTGATTTCCTAAATTCAAAATTAAGGTCAAATATACAAAATTAGATTAATTATAAAAATTATGTTTAAATACTAAAATATTCTATAGTTGTACAAATAAACATTAAAGATAGGTCCAAACCCATCCCTCTCCACCCTTTACACTTACTTACTCTCTCCCCCTACTAAACCCAAAGAATAAAGTCTAGCTATGTGGCCATAAACCTATACCCAATCTTATAATGTTAAATCTGTCTACAAAATTCTTGACACTTTCATTAAACAACTATATTCCCTACCCACCCTACTTCTTTCAAAATTCTAATGGACAATTCACAAGACTTGTTCCCTTATCGCTAATACCCACCAACATCCCACACACAACTTGCCAAATATAAGAAAGGAGGCCTTCTATTCCTTTCCACACAACCTGATGAGACATTGTAATTTCAACGTCGAAACAAAATGTACACTTTGTAGTGGATAAAAAAAAAATTCTAAAATATAATTTATCTATATATATATATTTTTTTTTTAACTCACCTGGGCCTCTGGTTGTTCAGAACCAAGAGATGCAGCACCAAGCTTGACAACATCAGATAACTGGGTAATTGTTTTGACAGCCATTTGGGCAGCATTGGCCAACTGTTCTTGATTAGAAGCAGCGCCAGCTACCAATGTCTTTGTGTCTTCCACAAGAGCCTTGGCGGTCTTCAGAATGCTTTCTCTGTGTGAATAAAAAAAAAAACAAAAAGAAAGTTTAATTTGAAGAAAACACAAAAAAATAAAGCATGGAAATTGATTGTGTGTGCGTGTGTGTTTGAGGGAGGGGGTTAGAAAATTAACCAAGAACAATCTTTTTTTAGTTATTTCACTCCAAAGCCATGAAGATGCAAGATGTTACTGCATGTGAGATAATGAGAATAAAACAAATCCTTAAAGAGAAAGAAAAAAATAAAAGACGAATTAAGAAGACAATGATTGTATTTAAATTTTAGAAGATCAAAGTTGACTGGAAATCAAGTAGCCAGAAGAGAGTTTCAAAACATTTTGAGAGAAACTGTTAGCCTATCATTTATGGTTATGTCTAGCCATTTCAACTGTAAAATGATGAGACCTTGCAGCCAATCTAGTACTGCATCGACCTCTTCTATTCCAACAGTTTCTTTTCTCTCATTTCCCACCTGTGAAAAACCCTTCCTTGCTTGGGGTGAAATGATTAAAATTTAAATGTGACATCAATCGCCATCTTGTCTTTTTGAATCTCTTTCATCTTTTGTTTTTCTCTCAATCTTCAGTCTTCTCTTTCATTTCAACTCACTGTAAACCCCTCTGCATACTAGTGGCATTTGTGCCTTGCTTGGGGTGAAAAGGATTTAAAAAAAAATTAAAAATTGACAGGGTATTGATTGCACACCATATAGAAAGAATGATAAGGGAAAAATAATGTAAATTAAAATAAATTATTGCCATACCCAACTGCATCTATTAAAGGATTGTTTATGAAAATATTTATAGATGTTAAATCTTGCACTTTGTCAAGATTGAATAAGCACCTAAAGTATATTGTGTTAATTGTTAAAATGCAATTCATAAAAAAAAAACACAGAAAACAAAAGTTTGAGTATTTACTTGTGGTCAGCGAAATTTTCCTCCCCCTCAGCATTCAATGTACCAGCGGTAGCAAACATTATTGTCGTATCGAGATCTCCAATGATTCCACTCACTGTGCTGGCGGCATTAATACAAGCTTGAGTACCACGAGATCCGGATTGCAAAGAAGCCAAAACATGAGACACCTGAAAGGTAATATCAAGATAAGATATTGCATCGTATAACATGACACCTGTATAAAAAAAACCAAAAAACAAAAAAAAAAAACAAGCGTATCATGCCTTGATTTCAACACCTGACCTGAACAAGACAATGTAAGTAAATTTACACTGTTAAAATAAATCTCTATTTATAACCGTCTAAATATGTAATGAGTTTTCCTCTCAATATATTGCTCTGGATAATATCCATCCAGCTCTCTATTTTTATCTAATTAATAATTTATATTAATTCGATAAAATCTTTTTGATTACCCTTTCCATCTTTACAGGTCTGTCATTTTTTCTTTCTTTCATTCATATATATATATATATATACACACACACACACACAGAGGGCAATAGCTGATGCTAACAAAACACTGGGCACAGAGAAAATTGCCCGAATTTATTAGTTGACAATGTGATGACGTCATCAGTGTCATCCGTTTCCAGAAACTATGATTTTTTCGGATATTCCAATGGAAATTAGGCACAGAATGTGAACGAAAGCAGGAAATCGGGTTCGGATTTTCTGAGTATAACCAGTCTTTTTTCCCAAAATTAAGAAACAAACAAACAGATTTTTACTGCGTTCATTCGAATGTTTTTTTTCATCTGTCTTTCTTTGTGAATTTTTTAGTTTGATTTTTGATGAAGACATTTTCCCTTGCCCGGATTTTCACTATGATTGCACGGATCAGCACGGACCTGTGCCTGTTAGTCAGATACAGCCATATATATATATATATATATATATAAAGAAAAAACTCAATACATAATTGATAATTTCCTCTCAATATTTTATAAATGTTCTGGGTAATATCCATCAAGGTCTCTATTTTTATCGAATTAATAATTTATATTAATTGGATAAAATCTTGTGGATTATTCTTTCCATCTTTACGGGGTCTGCCATTCTCTCATATATAAACAAATAAAAAAATTAAATAAAAAGCCTAATTGCAATCCCCTGTCAGTCGTATTTAATGAAACTAGTACATATTTATTATGCTAGATTGTGTACATAGCTCACAAATACAATTGAAATTTGAGTTACTTTAAAAGAGGTAAAATTTAGAAAAATTCAGTCTAGAAAGTGTTTTAAACCTTGAACCCAAACTGAGATTTAAAATTAGTAAAAAAGTATATTATTCTACTTAACTAGTTTTGTTTTTTTAAACACTGTCGGTCCTGGGTATGACCGTAAACTGCATCTGGCAGCAAAGCCTCTGATTGGGAGGTTGTGAGGAGCATGGAACCACCTCTTAATTGCTGTTGTTTCCAGGTCCACCCTGACCTGGAGTGATAGCACCTGCTAGGGTCCCAGCTATGGGTAAATAGTTAACCCCCAAACCAGGGTCAAAATGCTATGAAGGTATTTACCAACAAAACTTTCTTGAACAAAAAATATATTACCAACAAAACTTTAGGACTGACTCTTAAATGATGAAAATGGTTCATGGGTCATTAAACTAAACCAAACAAACTGTTAAGCAGTGAAAAGTGCGTCTCATTTTTCTTCCAATTCCAGAGAGAAGAACCTTTAAGAACACACGAAGCATACAAGACTTATTTACCTTTTCTGTTACTTCTCTTACATGAACATTTAAGTCATTTTGACAGAACTCATCATTTGGATTTGATTGCAGATTACCAGCATCTTGTGCCAAAGCAATACAGTTTTTGCCCAGTTCAATGACCGCATTCTTTATTCGAGTTGCAACCTGAAAATAGACAGAAACCAAATAAGTTTCTTTGCTTATTTATCGAGCTGGAGTAAAAAAACAAAAAAAAAGAAGTTTCCTGAAATAAATCAATCAGTCGAATGTAGACACTGACCAAAGAATTTTAAATTCTCATCTGACATGCAGAATTTAGGGAAACAGCATTTTTCTTTGTTTCATAAAAAGTGTCTCCTAAGTTGCTAAAGTATAACAACTTATATTTATGCGTAAGATCTTTTATTTTATTTTATTTTATTTTATTGCTAAAGTTAATTGAATTTTAAATTTGTAACATTTTATATCAATTCATACTCATGTAAACTTGAATTATAATCATTCTCTTTTGTTAAGCAATCAATGCATGTTAAAAAGATTGTCAGCATACTAGTAACTCAATAACCTCTAAGTCAGAGTTGGGGCTCAATGACCCCTAAGACAGATTCATATTCAAATGTGTAAGATGATCATAATTTACAGTTTCCGACAATTTCTCAATGTTCAATATGAATCTCAAATCTTGAATACACACCTAGACTATATATATATATATATATATATATATATATATATATTGTATTACAAATATGCTGATATATGAATTGAATAAGTAATATTTTAATTCTTGCAGTTTTATTGAAATGATTAGGTCACTGAACACTCCAATTAAAACAAAGAGGAGAAAAAAACAAGAGAAAAAAGCAAAACAGATTTTAAATTAAATAAATGCAGAAATAAAAATATAATTCTCTCTATCCTAATAAAAAAAACATTGTGTGTATATGTATGTATGTATGTATGTCCTTCCTGTCATGCTCATGGAGGAAGAGAGACAATAGCAAGGTAGCGTTGACTCAGTTCATTCTCTTTACTACCAGTAACCAAAATTCTTGGCACAGGTTTGCTCTTTAACAGTGCCTTATTATTTTTTTTTTTTTTCAATAATTATGTCATCGAGTAGGATGGAGATATATATATATATATATATATATATATATATATATATATATATAGGGAGAGAGAGAGAGAGTAGATAGACTAAGCTATCGCCTAGTTCCACCCATGTCTATTGAACAGGTAAAGAGGCTCATCCCTTGTTTCCTGTTTAGGATGCAGTTTCCGGTTTTCTCTTTTCCAATCTTTTTACTCTTACGTAGCCCCCTGCGCATCAGTGGCGTTATCGCCTTGCTTGGGGTGATATGATAAAGAAAAAAAAAATATATATATATATATATATATATACCCTCTCTATTATAATAAAGACTTGTGTGCGTGTGCATATTATATATATATATATATATAGTCTAGAAATTTTTTTTAGATATTCTACCCATGAAATCGTAGAATATCTCTAAATTATATTATTCTGTTAAATTAAATAAATAAATTTAACATTGAGTTCTTTTCAGTTCGTCTCTATTGGAATTTACCTGACTTAAATACCAAATATTTTATGTTATATATATATATATATATATATATATATATATATATATATATACACACACACACACAGTCACACTCAGGGGGCGGGAGAGAGAGAGAGATAGCTAATAATCCTCTCAAATATTTTTTGATATAAGTAGTACACTTGTATGAATTATATTGTGTAACAGATTCAATTACTTTGTCATCATCTTAGAGCATCAAGCTGACCTTATTATCAAAATGCAAAGAACTTCGAATAGTATCATGACAAGGCATTTGATAAATGAATCACAGAGAATTACAATTCTGAACCTATACTAGTGTCAGTTTAATATTCACATGACTTTCAGAAAGGTATTAATTCAGTTTTACTTTAGACACCTTGCTAGTCATTTTCACCAAGATCAGGAGACTGACAGTCTAAGAGGAAGGTGTATATTTTATACCTATTTTTTTTTTCTTTTTTTACTATAATTTCTATACCAGTTGTCCAAATAGAAACTGGTACTTAGCATCTCTGATGCAAGAATGTGATTCACCTGACAGGAAAAAAAAAATCATTATGATTGATTGAGTAATTTTTTTATGACTTATCAACCTTTTGCTGCTTATTTAATTTTTTTTTTTTTTTTTGAGATAATGATTTAGTGATACAAGTCTTAATAATTAACCTATAGCTCAGGGGGGAAAAAATGGATTCCTACCTTTACCAAAGGTGTTTGCACATAAGTGAATATCAGTCAGTTAAATGCCATATGTGACACACGAAAGAGACATGACTGACTGGGCAGATTTTGCCACAGTAGGTTGCCATTACTTTCTGCGATAGACTATAGAACCTAATCTGTCCTGCTATTCAGCCCATAGCTGGAGGGAGAAAAGATGAATTAATACCTTTCCCAAGGGTATTTTGTGCAAAAGTGAATGCAACAAATTCAAATGGAATTTAAACTCGGCTCTCTGATTTCTCATTCTGAGCCGAAATCCACTGCACTACAATGCACGTAGAAGTGAATATAATAAACCCAATTGGAACTTGGCTCTCCAATTAACAATTCTGAGCAATTATCCATTACACCATCTACACATCCGAGCTGACAGCACCTAGTCATCTATCTAGGTACAAACCAGATTCAACATTGCTTAACAGGCGATCGTATGGAAACCAATGTTTCAACACCAAATGGCTGTATCTTTTTGAGGATACCCACGAAAACCATTGTCAAAATGAAGTACTTTTGGTGCAGACAACATTTGTAACAGACACACTATAATTATTCTATTCTTTTTTTAATTACTTTTCAGAAAGAAAACAAGCACTAGAAGATTTATATATATATATATATATATATATATATATATATATATATTGCGCATGTGTGTATGTGGATATAAGTTAGTGTACATGGGTGTGTTAATTTGTGGGGTTACACATACATACGCATCCACAGAATTAGAAGTAGGCGGTTAATGACTTGGTGGTCAACATTTTCATGACTGGTCTGAATACTCCCAAACTGGGATGATGCCAATACCTCTGCCCTGGCTCTTTTTTTCCTTTTTCCTTATATTTTTCTCTTCAGTTGAAGGAAATGCTTATTCCGGCAAGAATTTTTGTACCAAATGGAATGAATATTGAGTGGTCTGATGAAATGAGCTAATTTAGCTTATTGAAATGAATTATAATTTATAACCAATTTAAATGACATGTTGAGTTTTCCTTTATATAAATACAACTGATTGCTAGTGTTTATGATGCAAAACATTAAATTAAAACTCTTTAAAAAAAAAAAATCAAAGAGAATTTTAAATTAACACAAAATGTAACACTTCCTTAAAAAAACAAAACAAAAAACAAACAAACAAAAAAAACGTCAATACCTCTGGGTTGTGGGCTGTGGCACAAGCACCTCGAGATTCACTGGCTAACTGACGATAATCCCGGGTCAGTTTATTGGCTAGTGCTCCCAATTCAGATACACTGCTGACAGATTTTCCAAGCTGAAATGAACCCAAAGCAAGGAATATAAAACTAAATAAGGCAAAAATTTCAAGGAAGAAACAAAGAATTGATGTGCTATACAAAATGCCATAAAAAATGCCAAAATTCTTCATGTGGATAAAAACACTTCAATAAGCAACTTTTTAGAGATAAAAAATGTCTACAAAAATTATCAATGGTGGACTTGTAAATGATTACTATTGACACAAAAGAGTAACAGTATTTTTTTTTGTTTTTGTATTTTTACCGCTTATCAAACCCTTGCAGGTTATTTAAAGCCAGAAAATATTTTTAGATTGTAAAAATTTTTTTAAAGCCTAGAATTTTTTTAAACACACTGATACATGTTAATATCCTAAGAGTATTTAGTATTGTTGATTAAATTGTTTTAAAAATAAGGGAAGATCACAGCACCTGGTATTTCCATGCAGGTACTGACCAGACTTGACGTAATTTAAGCTTGGTGATCATATAAAAACCTAACTTACAGAGTATATTTAAAAAATAAATAAAATAAGATAACCAAAATTATTGGATAAGGAAGGAAATAAAAAATAAACGGCTTTTGTCTTGACTTCAATAATATCTGGCCTTTGTTTATTCATTAAGACTAGTCCTGTAAACATAAGCTTATGGCTGAATAGTTAGAGCATTAGCATTCAAACTGTGAGACCAGGGTTCAAATCTCATTACGTTCTATAAGCCAAGAATATGACTTCGATAATATAACACCATTGAAAAATGTCTGAAAACTACATGTGAACAAAATTGGGTAAATGAAAGTATTGTAAAGTCATTGATATGATGTTCTCACTTGTCAGGGTTATTTGCAAATAGCCCTGGCGAGCGAGAACATGGCGATGTCTCCATGAAACTTTCAAGTCGGTATGAATCTGCTCTGTTAAAGTGACAAATTCTTTGCATTATATATATATATATATATATATATATATATATATATGTGTGTGTGTGTGTGTGTGTGTATGGGTTATGTCTTGAAGGCTGTCACAATGTGTTGAGTGAAATAAAGGAAGGTAAGGAAGTGTTTGTATTACCTATTTATTAAACATTAATATTTTGAGATTAAAATCTCATCTTCAGAATGGCAGAGAAGCTTTTGACTGCCCAAACTTCTTCACGGTCTCTCTATCAATGGTAGAGACCGTGAAGAAGTTCGAACAGTCAAAAGCTTCTCTGCCATTCTGAAGATGAGATTTTAATCTCAAAATATTAATGTTTAATAAATAGGTAATACAAACACTTCCTTACCTTCCTTTATTTCACTCAACACATTGTGACAGCCTTCAAGACATAACCCATACAACTATTTTACACAATGCTTCAAGCAAATTACAAAACTTTACTATATATATATATATATATATATATACACACACACACATATATATATATATATATATATATATATATATAAATAAAGGTACCTCAAAAGAAAATCGATAACTAAGGTTTAAAATTATTTAATACAAATTAAAAATCTTGATTTATTTTAGTTTTAATTTTAAGTTAATGGATTAAATTTAATATTTCAAATAAGCAAAATAACATACTGTATTTCAAAACAAATTTAAATTGATTGGAATTACTTTTTTTAAATCCATTAAAATGACTGATTTTAGCCATATTTACAATTCTATCAACACAATTCTCTTTATAAAAAAAATCTTTCAAAAATAAAATATACTTTTCTAAATTTTTATTTGAAGCTTAGCTGACTTAAAGTTTAATTAATCCAATTTGAAACAAATATTGCTTAATTTTAGTCTAAAATATCACAGAACAATATTTTTTAATATGGAGATGGGCATTAAACATTGCCGAGGACTGAAGGCAGTTAAAATAATAATGCTGTCAAGGGAAAACTGTCTTTTTGACAGTCCCCCCTTTTTTTTTTGCAAGCATGAGGGTCCAAGATTGCCAAACTTTTTTTTAAAGATTTATATATAAGTATATCACTAAGTCTGCTCAAAAATGATAGTCAAGAGAAGATGCAATCAGGAGTTAACACACACTAAGTTGGATATGACAAAAAGTTTCATTTTCTAAGTAGAAATCCATAAACTCACCATATCTTGTGCTGAACTTGCAATTTGACGGGCCAAGCGAACCATATTGGTCTGGAAATCAACAAAGGAAGCACCCTCTGAGACTTCAACACTTAAGTCAGTCTGCAGAAAGAGGAAAGAGAAATTATCAATGCCAAATAATCATCAGTTTTGTACTTCAACATTTTAAGAAAAATCCAAACTTATTAAGCATTTAAATCAAATGTGAATATTAATTTTGTTCCTGCCCACTTTCAAGGAATTGGAAATATTTAAATGAAAACTTATTTATACTTGTTTAATTTCTATCCCCATTCAAGTGCAGTAAGCTTTTTTAGTCTTGGTTCTAGGTGTTTGTACAGGGTAAACATTGTAAAAACAAAAATATCTGACTAAAAAGGTGCACTGTAGAACTGTAATTTATACAAAGATCAATACGGCAACAATTTGACTGCTGATCTCATGTCCCAGTTTTCTAATGAAACCATAAAATCTCATCAGGTGAGAGAAATTACGTCCCAGTTAGAAAGAAACAAAGAAAAAGTTAACATTGTTTTAAGATGAAGAAAAAAAGATTATGAATACCTCTGACATAGATTTTGTGATGCTGTCTATCATATTGCTCACAACACCTGCTTGTGATGCAGCTTCCTCAATCATTTGGAGCAGATCTTGTAAAACGTCTTTCATGCCAGCAGCAGTTTCATCAATCTGGACATGAGCCTTTTCTGCCTGCAGACAAGAAATCAAAGAAACGTATGAACAACGTATGACTTGATAATTTCAAAGATTAACAATGACCACAAAAGTTCTTAAAGAATTCCTAGAAAGAAAAAAATTTTTAATGCTTTGCTGAATTTGTGATAATGTCATTTAATGTTTCTATCATTCATTTGATATAAAAATGAGTCTTAAAACTTTTATAGAATCATACAGAGACAGCTAATTTTCACCTCAGGAACAACATTCAGTCAGTCAGTTAAGTGCTTTCGGGACATGACTGACTGGGTAGAAGATTATCCCGCAGTAGGTTGCCATTGCTTTCTGCGGAAGACTGGTTGCCAGCCAAGGCTATAGAACCCAATCTGTCCTGTTATTTACCCCATAACTGGAAGGAAGAGATGGATTAATACCTTTCCCAAGGGTATTTGCATGTAAGTGAATGCAATGAATTCAACTGGAATTCAAACTTGGCTCCCCGATTTCTTGTTCCGAGCCGATATTCACTGCACCACAACTTTTTAGCATTCAACATATCCAAATCTACTCCATAAATATTGGTTCTCAATGTTCATGTATCAGTTAGTCAGTTAAGTGCCATATGTGACAATCATGTCTCTTTCGATCCATGACTGATTGAAGATGTTCCCACAGTAGGTTGCCATTTCTGTCTGCAGTAGATTGATTGCCAGCAAAGGCTATAGAACCTAATCTGTCCTGCTATTTAACCTATAGCTGGAAAAACAAGAGATGGATTTATGCCTTTACCAAAAGTATTTGCATGCAAGTGAATGAAACAAATTCAACGAGAATATTCAGTTTTCCAATTTCTTGTTTTGAGCCAATATCCATTGCAATGCAACCCACATTCTTGTGTACACTCTGCCATAATATATGACAACATCATCACAAATGAAGGAAGTTACGCAAACAGGGAGACTTTGATGACAAACAGGGAGACTTTGAGAGTCAATACTTATGGGGCAAGTTTGAGTGTGTTGAATACTAAAAGTTTCAGGTAAGTTAATTATGAAAGAAGCAACAGAAACTTTGCAAAGACGAGTAATCTTTAGTTCTTTTGTTTGTTCATTATTTTTATGCCAACGCCAGGTAGCGACGTCTTATGCCAACGCCAGGTAGCGACGTCTTATGCCAACGCCAGGTAGCGACGTCTTATGCCAACGCCAGGTAGCGACGTCTTATGCCAACGCCAGGTAGCGACGTCTTATGCCAACGCCAGGTAGCGACGTCTTATGCCAACGCCAGGTAGCGACGTCTTATGCCAACGCCAGGTAGCGACGCTGCCAACGCCTAGCGCGCTTATGCCAACGCCAGGTAGCGACGTCTTATGCCAACGCCAGGTAGCGACGTCTTATGCCAACGCCAGGTAGCGACGTCTTATGCCAACGCCAGGTAGCGACGTCTTATGCCAACGCCAGGTAGCGACGTCTTATGCCAACGCCAGGTAGCGACGTCTTATCACTGCTGAAGCAAAGAGCATGAGTAGGAAATAAAATAAGTAGCCTCTGACAAGATTTGAACTTGATTGTTATATATTTGAAGTTTGACAGGAACATCACCTATTTGGCCAAAAAAAGTTACCAGATTTTGCTATACTATTAAGTATAGCAAAATCTTATACCTTTATTCCTCTGCCTATTCACTTTGTATTGGATTTCCTAATTGTGAATCTTTAGATTCTCTAAATTCCTTAGATGAAGTGTTCTATTTGATTTAATAAAGTACTTTTTTTTTTACATTCAATTCCCAAACAAGAATTTAATGACTAAATATATTCCTTTGATAAGCTCTGCGAATTTCAAATCAGTAAGAAGCTTGAAAGTTATCTTAATGAATTTGGTCAAATAATTCTCAGTACTTTTTACCTAAAATTAGAAACCATCGTTAATTTTGACTAATAATATTCTTTTAAGTTTTAGTTGCTTTTTTTTATCATTTCACACAAAGCAAGGTGATAAAGCCACTAAGAAACAAGGAGGTACTGAGTGTCAGAGAATATGGAGAAAAATATACTATTAAGGAGAGAGGACAATAATAGAACAAGAATTAAGATGGCAGAAGATAACGTTGGATATTGTATTTAAATTTTTGAAGATCAAAGTTGACTTGAAAGCAAGATGCTGAAAGAGAACTCCACAAGTGATAAGTGAGAAAATTTCTCTGGGACCATCAGTCCACAGCAGTGAGTAAACAACACTAATCTAAACTTATTTATAAATGTAACTTTGTGTGTGTGTGTGTGTCTGTTACCTATCGACTCTGAAATGGTTAAACTGATTTTCTTGAAAATTTACACAGTTGTACTATAAGCATCTACGAGTGTTCTTAGATAGGTTTTGTGTTGAGGTACCCCCCCCCCCCCCCCCCGATAAATATCGAAAATCGAAAAAATCAGGTTACAGAAGGAGTGGTCCGATTTTAATCAAATTTCATACACTCATAGACAAAGACATAAGAAACGATATTCAGAAGTTTCAAGGTTGCAGTTCTTACAATAGTGCAGAAAATTGATAATATATATATATATATAAAAGGCAAGACGTTTGTGTGTGTGTGTGTGTGTGTGTCTGTTTATCTGCTTGTATGTCTATATTTTTTATTTTAGTTTTTGCTTTGGGTTTGGCTCTAAGTAGGTATAATTGTAGTTCTTAGTCTCAGCCATGATACCATTTACTCAGAGGACTTATTTAGCCTTCAAAATTCAGTTTTTGACGTAAAAAATTTATTTGATATTGATACCAGGAAAGCAAAATTTGATTTACATCCATTCATTTTTCTTTCAGTCTACAGTTTCGCTTTAACTGGAAACAACTATTGCTTTTTAGTCTTTCATGCCAATGTCCAAAGAGTCTGAGCTCCAGGACCATGGATTAGTTTTAAAGCTTTCATTACACTTGAGCAATGTCGGGCTACACTGCTAGTCAGAAATAACAAAAGACCCTGTGGAGATTAAATGTTGTTTGCTTGTTGCCATAGGCTGAATAAGTTGCAATAAAAAGTAAATGAAAGAAAAATAGTCAGTAATAACCGTGATAATTGTTTATAACCCTTTAATTAAAAAAAAAAAAAAGGTGAAGAAGTTTTAACACAACAAGAAAGGTTAATTTTCAGCAACTTACAACAGGATTTCCTCCTCCATCTTTAATGGCAAAGATAAATTGTAAAGCTGATTCAACAACAGTCTTGGTAAAGTCCAGCGTGGACATTCTTCGTTTGGAGTTCATCAACTTTGAGGCAGCACCAATTGCCCCATCTGCCAGGGGGCCAATATAGTTTGTCATTGCAGTCACCTGAGGAAAAAAAATTAAGACAAATACTTCATAAAAAATAAAAATAGTTGATATTTTTTTAAAATCTCATCTCCCTTCAGGGCATAATCAATTATTAATCTCTACAATTTTCTTTTTTTTTAAACTATCTTTGAATTATGATGCATTCTTGGGAAAAAGATAGTGGAGTGGTTTTTCCCCATTGCTTTCTTTGTTATTTACAATAAAGAGTTTTCTTTTTCTTACACTGGTTACCATCCATGGTTATAGAGAGCTCAGTCTATACTGCTATTTAACTCATAGTTGGGAGGAAAGAAGTGATAGATTCATGCATTTTCCAGGTGTTGATATTACAAACTACTTTAAATAAAAAATTAGGAAGGAAGCCCTTATCTAGGCTGAAAAGAGAAACTCATTTCCCTGAAAAATTGTTTTAAAAGAAAGATTATGAATAAAGACAAAAGGAAGCTTATTTTAACTGACAAATTGGGGAGCCAAGTTCGAATTTCACTTGAATTCCTTACATTCACTTATGCACAAATACCCTTGGGAAAGGTATTAATCTGTCTCTTCCCTCCAGTTATGGGTTAAATATTAGGACAGATTGGGTTCTATAGCCTTGGCTGGCAACCAGTCTACCGCAGAAAGCAATGGCAATCTACTGTGGGATAATCTTCTAACCAGTCAGCCATGTCTCTTTTGAGACGATCACCCAAAGCGGGTATCCCGTATGGCACTTAACTGACTGATCTATATAGAAGAGCAAAAAAAAAAATTTTTTTAAATTTTTAGGTAAAGGTATGCTTATCAAGTTAACGGAAAAGTCAGGCAAATTTATGGCGGACATGAGGTGATACTATTCAATGTCTAATGAATGAAAACAAATTGTGATTTTATATATATTATATATATATATTAGTCATCCACATACAAGCCTGTTTTGCTGTATCAATCACAGCTCATCAGTGTGGCTAGACATATCCACTTGCTTCTGGCTGAGATCGAAACTTGATTGATTTGGTGTCAGTCGGAGTCGCTACCCCCTAAGCCATAGGTGCATGGAATCAGAGAAGGGAAATTTTAATGTGTTGTAGTACACACGCCAGTCACCGAAAGAATTCATTTCTGAAGAGTTATGCATATTCACACATATTCGCAGAAGTGGAAACTGTTTTTAAAATTTTCTTCTCTAGAGAGCTCAATCATATATGAGAGCAATAAACACACACACACACACATGAGAGCATAACACACACACACACACACATGAGAGCATAATACACACACACACACACATGAGAGCATAATACACACACACACACACATGAGAGCATAATACACACACACACACACATGAGAGCATAATACACACACACACACACACGAGAGCATAATACACACACACACACACACGAGAGCATAATACACACACACACACACGAGAGCATAATACACACACACACACACACGAGACATAATACACACACACACACACGAGAGCATAATACACACACACACACACATGAGAGCATAATACACACACACACACACATGAGAGCATAATACACACACACACACACATGAGAGCATAATACACACACACATGAGAGCATAATACACACACACACACATGAGAGCATAATACACACACACACACATGAGAGCATAATACACACACACACACATGAGAGCATAATACACACACATGAGAGCAATAATACACACACACACACATGAGAGCATAACACACACACACACACACATGAGAGCATAACACACACACACACACATGAGAGCATAACACACACACATGAGAGCATAACACACACACACACACAGTGTATTGCAGCAGCAGATAATTATCTAAACATATACTGTTAAATATAACAGACAATGAATACCTATTATGTTTAATCATGAGCTGTTCTAAACATTGTATTTTAGCTTTAATTTCTGAAAGACAAAAATTATCCAACAAATTCAAATTTTTTTATAATGCTGGTCCTAAGCTTTCGGCTCACATGAGCCATCTTCAGAGTGGTTTCAGGGACAATAACAAACATATCCACCATCAAAGATTATATTCTTTTGTGTTGACATAACAGTTACCAAATAGCAGATGCAGGTCGTAAATTATTGATCTGGTTCTATGATATCACACCAGGTTAGAGACCGAAATGTTAATAACAGACCCATATGTCTAAATGCAATATAATGTGTTGTGACAAGATTGAAATGTGATTTTATTGAGTGTGAGTTGTTTTGATTTAATGCCTCCAATACCTGAAGGTTCTTTTTACAGTGTGTATGCGTGAGTATTATTGTGTTATCACTAAAATCTGTCTAATATTACATACATGGCTACGTTTTTCTAAGAAATGTTGTTTAATTGGATGATGTTAAGTTATCCATCCTTAGATCTTTTAAGGACCCCCCACCAGGTTAGGGTGCTACATATACCCAGTAAACAAATACTTCCTGTTTCTGAAAGGAAACAATCTTTTTCTCCAAGGTAGCTATTTCTGTGGTTTGACCATATTTCCTATATTTTAAAGTTAAAACTACAGCCACATCTCATTGAAACAACAGGTCTCATCAGATCCCTGAAGTTAAGCAATGTCTAGCCTGGTCAGTAGCTAGGTGGGTGACCACTTGTGAAAAGGCAAGAGATTTATAGAAAATAATGAAAATAAAACCATACAAACAACATCTGCTTGAGACAACATTACTAAAAAAAAGAAAGGAAATCCATTTACTGTAAATAATACAAGGGTGAGTCAAAAAGTAATGCCATATATTTTATTATATAACAAATAAGGAATACAAACATATAGTACACCAAGATACAGCTATAGATCATAGGTTCACATCCTTGCTTCTCAACATAGTCACCAGTTCTTTCAATGGAAATGTCCCATCTTTGAATGAGAGCATGTATCCCAGCTTTGTAAAATTGAGCTGGCTGCTGATGTCGCCATTTTCTTACAGCAGTCCTCACTCATTCATTAGCTCTTAGAAATTTCAGACTTCGATCTTTAATGAAAAAGACTCTGAGAGGCAAACATTATGGTGGTCATGAATAAGTGGAAACTATTGTAAGAACTTGGCTAGATCAGTAGCCAGCTGAGTTTTATGAAGCTGGTATACAGGCCCTCATTTATTACTAATGAAAGAATTGGCAACTATGCTGAGAAGTAGGGATGTGAATCTGCGATGTCTAGCTGTATTTTGATGTATGATATGTTTGTGTTCTTTATTTCTCATATATAGTAAAAAAAAAAAAAAAAAAAAAAAAAAAGACGAATGATGATGATGATGAGGAAAGGGAGCCCAAAAGTGCAGTGCAATGCTCTCCTGGCAGGCCAGCTGTTTTTCTTTCTTTGGTCACCTCAAGGAAATGGATTTCAGGTTTCCCTTTCTTGTTTACACAGGGCAGTTGTGAAACAGACACCAACTAAGCTGCTCATTCTTCCTCTTTATCAGTCTGACTGTCAATGCAGCAACTTTAACACATGATGCAATCCGCCCAAAAAATCTTGTCCCACAGCAGCACTGGCACCCCCTCTTTATGCCATTCCAAGACGGCCAAAATTTGCATATGTGCAAATATAGTCTTGTTTTTGATGAGATAGGCATGCATAAATTGTGTCTTCAATAGCGGCCATCTTTCTTTTTTGTTATTATCTTGCAGGCAAGACACATTTGCGCTTGTTTCGAATTCCGAGGTAAGACATGTCTTTCGTTACATAAAGAAACAAATTGCATTACTTTTTGACTCGCACTCATATTTGTTTGTTAGAAGTTGGTGATTGTTAGATTCTGATTTTTTTTTTGTTTCGTTAGATTTATTTAAAATCTATTGTGGAACAGACTTTGAATTTTGTGGTTTCCGATGTTCTGATAACAGAGAGAGAGGGAGATAATTTCTGTTAAATATTTTGACAGGAGGTAACCTTCAAAAGTTTTCATTACAAAGCAGTAACAAGAAGGTATTCAATTTGGGAAATGGATCAGGTCAAAACATTTCAATCTCCCTCCCTATTCAAATAGATTTTTCTTAGCATATTTTTGTGTAGCTCAGTTTGGCACCATCAATCATCTGGTTATTCCCAAAAAGCACCAAAAGATCAACATTTTTTATTCAATGCTGAAATTGCTGTGTGCAAGTGGTATTGGAAATATTTTGTAGATGAATAAATTGTCTCCCTTTGTACTTAGTTTGGACTGACAGCAGCCTATCTCTTTCTCTTTTTTCCTGTGATTCTGACAAGTCAACATGGACAAATTTAGCTCACTGAAACTCAACCAGTAGCCACATGGTGTCCGAAAATGGAGCAGCCAAGAAGACAACACAGGATTGAGGATGTTCCAATGGTGGCAGCAAAGCACCAGAAAACTGAATCCCTCTTCGACCTGAAGACAAATATATTCTGACATCACAACAGAAAATAAGAACTGTTAACAGAATGAACTGTACTGCTTCCAGTTAAGTCTTCATAAAAAACAGTTTTTCTTGCAACCATTTTTTAAACCCTATTTTGTATTTTCCCTTTCTTCTTTCTGTTATAAAGCCTTTCTTTTTCCACTCAAGTTTGGTGTTCTGTTTTCTCTCACAGGGTGGCATCAATGCTCTTTTACCCTTATTTTCTTCAGAGGACAAATTAACTGGTCACTAAAATGCTAAGTGGTTTAAAAACCTGCACACTTTGCTAAAAAACAGCATAGTGGATCAAAATCAACCAGAAAATTTCTTCATAGATAAAATGATAAAGTGATACGATCATTTCAAAATTTCTCGTACTAAATGATAACTATTTTGAAAAATATTATTTTTAGTGGGTATACTTGTTTGAGTAGTTGCTGTGTCTTTTTTTAAATTTTAAATGTGAATTACATCTACTAGCCTACACATAACAAGAGACAATATATATATATATATATATATATATATATAGTCTCTCTCTCTCTCGATATATATATATATATATATATCTCTCTATATATATATATATATATATCTCTCTCTCTATATATATATATAGTCTCTCTCTCTCTATATATATATATAGTCTCTCTCTCTCTATATATATATATAGTCTCTCTCTCTCTATATATATATATAGTCTATATATATATAGTCTCTCTCTCTATATATATATAGTCTCTCTCTCTATATATATATAGTCTCTCTCTCTCTCTATATATATAGTCTCTCTCTCTCTCTATATATATATATAGTCTCTCTCTCTCTCTATATATATATATATAGTCTCTCTCTCTCTCTATATATATATATAGTCTCTCTCTCTCTATATATATATATAGTCTCTCTCTCTATATATATAGTCTCTCTCTCTCTCT